>JAJIBD010014665.1:0-43294 GCA_021461705.1 Cryptotis parvus | reverse complement strand
ACCTCGATTTGCCTGAGATCAAACAGTACCTCAAAGACTGAAGTGTGTTAACGTGTATCTGTATGTGTTGGGTAACCTGAGAGCCTGAGTGTGTGTATATGTGTTTCTGTTGTGAATATCTGTGACTCTATGAGTGTGGGTGTGCATGCATGTATGTGTGGATACCTGTGTGCACCATGCTTGCACAGGCACACGCAGATGTTTGGATAGGCTGTATTTGACCTTCTAGGTATCCAAAGTCAAAAGAGTTGGCTCATTAATGAAATAACTAACTTTTCTAGTTCTAATGCTTGTGAAGAAACTGGACCAGGACCCAGGCAGAGATTTCTTTGCATTCCCTCCAGCAATAAATCAGTAGCTTTTATTTCTTTATTTTCTCAGCAAGCATGGACATTGATAACAAAAAGGAAGCCAGGTGTGTGCTGAAGCCAAAGGAAAAAGGGCACAAAGCATTACTCACTACGTGGTGCCATCAATAAACTATCAACAATTTACCATTTTCCTCTCCCTCATTAATTGACCAAATCTAGTGTGGCCGTGTGCGCCTGGTGCCTTGATCTGCTTTGTAATAGAATCGGTGCTTTGGCATGAGACATGCAGCAGATGACAGAATACTAATAGGTTTAGAAATTTCTTGCCAGCATTAATAATTCATTCCTCCATTCATTTCTTTTAGTGCTGCCGCTGTTCTTTTGAACAACATCGGCAACAAACAGTGGGAACAAAGGTCGTTCCCTGGATGCCAGCACTGGAGCAGGAAGGGGCAGATCTCAGAGTGTAGGTCGGGCTGCACAGCTCACATCCGGACTCTGCGGCTCTGGCGTCCGGGAGAGGGCGGCTGAGTCAGGTCACGGCTCTGCCCTGGATTTCATTGCGCTGACACCCTTATGTTTCAAGCTGCATCTTTCTAGAAGTTTCAGGGAGAATCTTCCCTTTATTTGTCAGTTACTAGAAACCTCCCACTTTTTTTTTTCTTTTTTGGGTCACACCCGGCTATACTCAGGGGTTACTCCTGGCTCTCAACTCAGGAATTACTCCAGGCAGTGCTGGGGGACCATATGGGATGCCGGGGATTGAACCCGAGTTGGCTGCGTGCAAGGCAAACGTCATACCCGCTGGACTATCGCTCTGGCCCCCTCCCACGTTATTTGATTTGAGATGCCGCCTTCCCCCCATCAAAGGTGGACCATGTTTATTTTTACAGTGCTTGCTCCCAGGGGGCGCTGCGCTCTCTGACTTTGTTCTGCTCCCCTCTCCTACTCTAACAGAAATGACGATGAGGACACTCCCGGTAATGCTCAGGCCACTGGTGTGGGCCTGGCTCAGTGCTCAGACCCAGCAGAGTTTAAGGGGCATCAGCACTACACCAAGGCGGTGCTGAGGGGCCATGCAGGCTGGGCATGTGCTCCAGTTGGGTCCAATTGGATTATCTAAATAATCTATTTTTTAAAAATTGTGCGCTTTATTTATACAATTTTTTAAAATCACATTGATCAGGCATTTTCTTTTTTTTTTTTTTTCCTTCTTCTTCTTATTATTATATTACTGTGAAATAGACCATTACAAAGCTGTTCATGATTGGGTTTCAGTCATACAGTGTTCCAGAACCCATCCCTCCACCAGTGCACATTTCCCGTCACTAATGTCCAGTTTCCCCCCCCCACCCCCATCAACTTGCCTCTATGGCAGGCACTTCTCTCTCTCTCTCTCTCTCTCTCTCTCTCTCTCTCTCTCGTCTCTCTCTCTCTCCCCCTCCCTCCCTAAGGCATTGTGGCTTGCAATATAGACACTGAAGGGTTATTATGTATATCCCTTTACCTGCTTTCAATACTCAATTGTTTGTAGCCCAGCATTACCCTTTCCAACTATTTTTGGCAAACTGATTCCTTCTCTATCTTATCTACTCTCGCCCCCAAGATAACCTGTTTTATGATCAGGTAGTTGGCAACTCTTTTTTTTTTTTTTTTGTAACAGATTTACTTTATTAACCTGTTATTGATGCATGCATATCCCATGTGCTCAGCCTCTTTGAAGTATCCAGTTTTATTTATTTATTTATTTATTTTTTTAAATTTTTTTATTATACCACCGTGAAACACACAATTACAAAGGTGTTCATAATTGGTTCTTGGTAATACAGTATTCCAGCACCCATCCCTCCACCAGTGCCCCATTTCCACCACCAAAAGTACCCCTCCCCCTCGTCCCCCACCCGCCTTAATAGCAACTCTTAAGTCCACTTACAGCCTTAATTCTTTTATGCTGTGAAACCGAACTTTAAAAATTAAGTGGGAAATCACTTCAAATGTTTTTAGAATGATACAAGTAATGCATTCGTGCTAAATTATTTAGAATAATATAGTTATCGACAGCTATTCAAAGATCACCTTTCATCACCCCAAGATAGAAAACTATTTACAATTCCTAAGTATTCCCTTAGAATTTTCTATGCTTAAACAAGTATATATGTGTGTGTCTTTCTCCCTTTTCCTTATGGCTCTTTCTTTGCTTTTCCTTCTTTTTTACTTGCTATCCAAGAAAGCATTTGTCATTCCGCCCATTCGTTCAACTAGTACAAATTTTACTCCACACCCTGGGTATAAGAAATGTGATACTTCTTTATTTTTTCTAAATCAAGTTAAATTTCACTCCAAGCCTCTACTTTTTAGCGTGGCAAGAACTTCAGTATCAATCATAATTCTGTATTTCCCTTTATCCCTCCTGGTTGCCCGAAATTTGGAACCAGCAGAGGCATAGAGATAATGCAGTAATGAGCTCTGGCTTCTCCTTTACCTTCCACATAATCACGGATTCCCAGTCAGTCTCTGCCAATGATTCTAACGCCAAGAACCTAAAGAAACAGAGACACAAGTGAAAGATTATGAGGCATGTAGAAAGTTCCAGCAATGCTGTCTTTTTGGAAGTTGACTCTGGTAATTTTTTAAAGTGTTTTTTATTATACCACCGTGAGATATACAAATAAAAAATATACAATTAAAAAGTTCATATTTGGGTTTTGGTCATACAGTGTTCCAGCACCCCTCCCTCCACCAGTGCCCATCTCCCACCACCAACGTCCCCGGTTCCCTCCCCCCTTTCCCAGCCCACCTCCATGGCAGGTTCTTTATTTCTTTCCCTTTCTCTCTCTTTCTCTTTTCCTTCCCTTCCAGACTATGGATTACAGAACATACATTAAAAGGTTGTCATGTGTATCCTTTTGCCTCTATTTAATGCTCAGTTCTAGGTTGGCATTAGTACCCTCGACAATTATTAGCACACTGTTCCATTTTCTGTCTTACCTAACCTCTGACTCCCACAAGTTTTTGATAATTTCCACCTTTGACAAGACCTCCTGATATATGTTTCACTTGACCTTGGATATTGGTATCATAATATGTACATATATATTTATGCCATGCAAATAAATGCAGTCATTCTGTATCTGTCTCTCTCTCCTTCTGGCTAATTTCACTCAACATAATCTTCTCCATGTCCATCCATTTATAGGCAAATTTTATAACTTCATTTTTCCTAACAGCTGCATAGTATTCCATTGTGTAGATGTACCAAAGCTTCTTTATCCAGTCATCGATTTTCGGGCACTCTGGTTGCTTCCAGATTCTGGCTATTGTGAATAATGCTGCTATGAACATAAAAGTAGGGATGGTGTTTCCACTGCATATTTTTGGTTTCCCAGAGTAGATTCCCAGGAGTGGTATGGCTGGGTCAAATGGGAGTTCAATTTCTAGTCTTTGGAGGAAAGTCCATATTGTTTTTTTAGAAAGGCTGTACCAGCCGGCATTCCCACCAACAATGGATGAGTGTCCCCTTTTCCCCACATCCAGGCCAGCACTTGTTCTTGCTCTTTAATGAAACCAAGAGCTGTTTTTTTAAAAAAAAATAAACAAGATTGACTCTGGTAATTTTAATTGTCTTCTCTACATGACTCTTCTTCCCTCTACAGTTCAAAAATATCATTTTATTTTGTCACAACAAGGCCCATTATCAATATGATCTTGCCTG
The DNA here is from genome assembly GCA_021461705.1 of Cryptotis parvus. Classification (NCBI taxonomy): domain Eukaryota; kingdom Metazoa; phylum Chordata; class Mammalia; order Eulipotyphla; family Soricidae; genus Cryptotis; species Cryptotis parvus. Next base: position 39,271 of record JAJIBD010014665.1, on the reverse strand, counting down.
CGCTCACTGACAAATTTTTCCTTTAGCCAAGTTACTCCCCTCTCCAGGACTGTGGAATCCCCCTTGTATGTGGGAACAGTTTAACAATGCAGACAGTTTAACAGTTTAACAAATGCTCACAAACCCTGGAATATGAGCTGGAGTCTGCCTTGATTTTCTGGGATGAACTACAGGGCTGTCTTGATGGGGCAAGGAGAAGATGGCCTGGGAGAGAAAGCAGCTGGTCGCTTATTTATCACAGGGCTATTTGTTTTTTTATGGTCACACCCTTTGGTACTCAGGAATTACTCCTGGCTCAGTGCTCAAGCATCACTCCCAGTAGAGCCGAGAGACTACATAAAATGCTGGTGATGGAACCTGGTCGGCTGTGTGTAGAGCAAGCACTGTACCTGCTGCACTGTTGCTCCAACCCATTGCATGACTTCTGAGACTCATAATAATGTCTCTTTCATTCCATCAGAGATGTCTCACCCTTCCCTTCCTGGATAGCCACACTGGCCATGTTTATCCTTCTGCAATGGAGTCTGTCCTCTGGGGAAATGAGGGAAGGGAAACAGAAGCCCCGGGAGTGAGGCTTAGGATAAGGCACTAGGTGCTTCTCTCCTTGAAGCTGTAATACCTGTGGTAGGACAGGCAGGGTTGTGCCGGTGGCTTTTCTCCCACCTTGAGGGTAGGGTGGGTCATAAAGATAGATATTGGTTGGGACGTAGAACTTCTATTTTTATCCTCCAGACACTTTCTGTATAGGTAAAAGAAAGGCAACCCTTTGGTATAATCATTTTGGGGGGATGAAAAGCACAACCAGTGGTCTTGGGGTTACTCCTAGCTCAGAAGACTATGTGGTGCTGGGAATTGAACCCAGGCCTCCCTGCATGCCAAGCATGTACCCTAGGCCTCTGAGCTTTCTCTCTGACCTCAGCCATGACTGTTCTTATGGCAAACATCCCATTCAGCAGGTGAAAAACAAATAGTTAATGAACATGAAGCTGGGACCTCTGGGTACCAGGAAAGCAAAACCAGATTTGATTCCTGACACTGCTTAGGTGGAAATCCCCTGAGAGGCTCTGCTATTCCTTACTTCCTTTTGTCTCCCCACTCTGCAATTCCCATCCCTAGGAAGAACTCAAAGCAACTTGGTGAAAAGAATCAAATATTTGTTTCTTGTTAGTTGGAGGAAACAATCTAACAGAAAAGGAGTCTGAAAGCCAAATGAAATGGACAAGCATTGTTATCTATGCATGATGAGCTCTGTCCTCATCACTGAGGTTATCATCATCATCATCACCATCACCATCACCGTTACCATCACCATCACCATCACCATCAACACCACCGCCATTATTACTACCACCGCCACCATCATTACCACCACCACCATCACCATCAGCATCACCACCTCCACCATCACTATTACCATCACCACTACAGCATCACCACCTCCACCATCACTATTACCATCACCACTACCACCATCACTACCACTACCACCACCATCACCATCACCATCACCACCTCCACCATCACTATTACCATCACCACTACCACCATCACTACCACTACCACCACCATCACCATCACTACCACCACCATTGTCACTACTACCACCACCATCACTACCACAGCCACCACCACACCACTATCATCACCACCCCACCACCACCACCACTACTACCAACACCATCTTATCATCATCTTCATTATCATCATCATCATCATCACTGTCACCATTGCAATAGGCTGATCCATGTCCTATATCCTTCTTGCTTTCTTCTCATGATCACATCACAGTAGACCTTCACTGGGAAGGTGTTGGCAGAAATTAGATCAAAGGATATGCTAAGGTCTGATGGATACTGCCTGTTAACAGATACACAGGGTTTTCTGGAAGTCTGTCTCCTAATAGAGTTAGTATGTAGAATTCCCTAGTGAGACTGTTTTCACGATTGCAGAAACACAGAAACTGCTATTCTAGGTCATTTCCTGTGTCACATCTCCTTGTTGGCTGTAGCTTGCCTAAGATGGAGTCTAATGGATGCTGCTTAAAGTGCAGACAGAAAACAGGTTTTTCGTGTGTTTTCTGTTGCTTCAAAGCAGATAGGACGTTGTCATCTTAGGCTAGTCTGGAAGGCTGAATTAGCATACTGCAACATGTTCTTTCGTTTATCTCACCTCACCTAGATAGCACCCCTTTCAGGTTTGGCTCCTATTTGTCTCCTTCTGATCATCTCTATATCCTGTACTAAATATGTGGAATGACTTTGTAGTGTAAACTAAGCAAACTTAACTCAAAGTTGTGTTGTCCTTTGGTGCTGTGGGTATGTAAGAGAGTTGGGGTCCTTGTATAAGCTGTCAGTTGCCCAGATGAGCTATTCTCCCTCCAGCCCGTGATTATAAAATAATGAAAATAAGTCTTGTTCCTGAAGTCTCATCTCTGCACCCCCAACCTACAGAGATCTCTCATTAACATTTGGTGCATTGCCCAACGTGGGGCCTCCTCTGTAACATGAGTTGGAAAGCAAGATGCTCTCAAGACCTAATTAAATATCATGAGCATTAAATGAGTTTGATCCAGGTAAAAACTCACAGCACAGGGCAGTCCCGGTCTCAGAGCAGGGTGCTTCCTTCTTACCAATGTATACTGGTGACTTTCTTCAGGAACCCCATAACCCCTTAACCCCATTGCCCTCCATTCTGCAGACTTGATAGACTCGATGTCTTAGGAGGTGAGCCCCTGTCTCCAGGCTTCCGGCCTCAGATTGCAAAGGGTGCAGGAACCAGAACTCTGATAGGGACTAGCAAAGACAACTCCTCTGCAGACAGTGTTTCTAAAAGCCCTTTTCTTGGTGGAGCTAGAGGGAGGAGACCCAGTGCTGGGTTAACTTGTGAAGAAGGGAAGGTGGAGGAGGTGAAATTTGACTCTGGCAAGTAGAACCACACCATCTCCAACCCAGCTAAGAGAAGTGAATGGCTCATAAATCACTGCCTCACAACAGAAACTGAGAACTGTCCTTCAGTAGGAAGCTTACTTCGGTGGAGTGGGGAATAGGGCCATGGTGGGGGACACTGGGACAAAGGTGGAGGACACTCTGGTGGAGGGTGTGGTGCAGGAAGGTTTTATACAGGAAACTCTGAATTAACAGTCTTGTAAATAATTGTGCCCAAAATAAAATAATTTAAAAAAAGGAAAAATGAAAAGAAATAGCCTCACTCCCAAGAGAAGCACCTGATTCAGGCCTGTGTACATACTTTGTTGCTGACCCTGAACTCCCAATACTTGTCTGTATACATCTCTGCCAGGATGCTGCTCATAAATGGCCTTGTCAGCCCTCCAAGAAATACTTTTCACACCCATCACACACATCACACATAAATGTATGTTTTTCTGAAATAAGGGGTGTGTGGCTCTAACATACTTGTTTATTTACTTAATAAGAAAAGATAGCAATGCTCCTTATTGTAAATTTTGTGTAGTCCTTGACACTCACAAAAAACACTCACTTTTTTGTGATTTCTTTTTCCCTTAAACATGTAAGTTTTTATTAATTCATTTCTTTTTTAAAAACTTTATTAAAACACCGTGATTTACAAATTTCTTGACAGTGCAGTTGTCCAAGCATTCATTGTTTAACACCAGTCCCACCGCCAGTGTCCTCCTACTGCCACCAAATGCCACAGCCTCCCACGCATCCCCATCCCCACACCAGCTCCCGAGCTGTGCAATCACATTGATTATTGTAGCATATTTATGGGAAAGGTGTTGGTAAAGAACTGATATTAAACTGAGTTGTTATGTTAAAATGGTGTGCAGCCGCACACTTCTGGAAAGAGCTGTATCAGTTGTTCCTCTGGTCAGTCTCCCCAGAGAGTTATAAGTCCCGGTTCATGGTGGGTGGTGAAAGGCATCTAATTATTTCTTTCCAAGACACATTATACTCAAAATAACAAAACACAAAGATAGAGACAAAATCTTAAATGCAGCAAGACCAAAAAGAAACTTATATATGAAGGAAAGCCCATAAGGTGTATAGCACATCAATCAAATGAAACCCTCTGAGCTAGAAGAATATGGAAGAATATAGTACAAAATTCAATGAACCTCACCAAGAATACTCTATCCAGCTAGAATATCATTTACATTTGAAGGAACTATACAGAGCTTCATGGCAACAACTTACAAAAAATCCTTCCCTCGAAGCCAGTTTTGTAAGAATCATTAAAAGTTTACAAGACAGGAGAAACTTCCCATCATGTGGCACATTGACTATGGCACTCACTAATGTTGCATATGGTTTTCCTTTACTAGATTAAAAAAGGTTGCAATTCATCATCACTAGTTGACTTTTATTGATTTATTTTTGATAATTTTATTTGACAACTTATTGCACTAGCCAACTTAAGGGGTGCGATTTTTTATTCAACTAAGAAATGACAAAATTAGACTATAACACATACCTGATTACTTTGCAATTCAGTAAAGAAGTCTTTCAGGTCACTGAATGGGCAGGTGTAGTTATGTGAGGAATGTTAGGTGGTTAGTTCATTTATTTAATAAGATGAACATGAGGCAGTGAAGATGTTTGTCAAGTTTTCACTTAATTATCAGCGACATGAGTCACTTCTTTGCTGAATCAGATAGCAGTTTTAAAGACTGGGAAAATATAGTATCTGCAATTTTGTTCAAGCTGAATGTAATAAACGATTCCAGACATGATACACATTCCTAGTTACTAGAACCCCTCCCCTTTCCTTTGTTGTTGTTTCTGCAATGGTAGAAGACACACATACTTAGCTTCAGCACACATCAGATAGCCAAAGAACATATGCTGTGCTATGGTGCTAGGGAGCAGAGCAGAGCTGTTGGGATTGTGTTCAGCATGAGGGGGCAGTACCACAGTGACAGGGATCTAACTCATAGCCTCGTTAGCCACATATTGCCAGGAACTGGGCTAATCCAGAGCCCCACATTAAAGACATTACAATATTTCTTCATCACTAAGCTTGGGTCAAGATGACAAAGCTATAAATTATGCTCAGGTTTATAGTGTTAAGTAATCTCTATTCATATATGCAACATGACTGGTCTCAACTTACCACCATGAAATTACAGTGGGGCTTAGACATTAGCACCCCTATATAAAATTTCCAACACACATAAACATACTAATAACTTCAACAGCATGACTATTACTGAAATGTAGAAAAAAATCATTAGGACTTTATGATTATGATTCTAAAATATTTATTATCTTTGATTTTAAGACAATTTATTAAAATATCTAATTAATTTTAATGGTTGTGTGTGACAACTGCATCACAAGATTATTGAACATTTAACAATTGGATCTTGTGAGCTGATATGGGCTGACTCCGTTTCCAACTCTCTCGAATCTGACTGACACCTCAAGCTAAACAGATCTTTATCCTTTTCTGCTACAGTGCTTGGCACGTGTCTTCCTTTTTGTCAGCTGTCCATAAAAATGTGCCAATGAAGATCTGACTTGCATTATTTAACCTCTTAGTCTGAAAATTCCTTGAAAGAAAGACTATATCATAGATGTGACTGAATCCTCAGTCCCCGTCAATGGGCTTGGCACATGGTAGATACTCAGCAAACTGATATAAGACCAAGTTCAAGAATAGCTGAGATGACTTTTCTTGGGGAGGATACATGACCCATAGTTACCACAAGTAGGCATTCCAGAGGTGTAAAGGCATTCCAGAGGTGTAAAGGTGTGCTCTGGTTATTATTTTTGGGATCATTTCTGGTCATTACTTGTTTTTATTATTTACTGTTGCAGAACCAATGAATACACAGTTATATTGCTATAGAAGGGTCATGAGTGATCCATGTACCCTCTCACATGCCCTGCCCTCTGAGGTGGTGGGGCTACATAATTTTGTTGTTTTTTTGAGGCTGTTGTGGATCATGTGGGAAAGGTAAGATGAATCTCTAGGTGCCAGGATGATCCTCTGGTGTTTTTAAATCCTTCCAAACTTCTGAGACAGGTTGGAGTAACCTCTGACTTGGACAGGCATCAGGAAAAGGAAGAGGTCATCTAAAAACAAACCTCAGGTTTAGGAGGAACTATTACAATGGCAGGCAGACTTTTCCTTGATTCTCCCCCACCCCCAGGTTGCCATGGCAACGAGAAGAGACTGAAATGATGCAGTGGAAGAAATGGGCTCAGGAACCTGAATAAATTTCCTTTAAAACATCAACATCAGAAAGTCAGGAAGGTTTTGTCATTCATTTCTTTGAGGCTCAGGAGAGGTTTCATGATATAGGTGAAATCATCCATGCTGTGAATTTGTTGGTTAGAATTAAAAATATCTCTAACCTTAAGGAAGACCTAAAAATGGGGGGCTGATACTACTCACAACTTCAAAATTGTGATATTTCTACTTTATTTAATGATTCTAGAATAATTAGTCCATAGTTGGACTAATTAATGTCCAACTATGTGCCAGGCTGTGTGGGAGGCAAGGATAATAGAGATGAAAACAAGCTTGCCTTCATGGAGTCCCCAGTTAGGTAAAAAGAAGAAAAAATAATTATATAATAAAGTATGAAAGGTGATTCAATGGAGGCAATGTGAAAAAAAGTGCTGTTAGAAATGGGGTGGGTAGTCTGGGGGGTGTCTTCCAGAGAACTGATGTTTAAGCTGACACCTGAAGAATGAAAAGATCCCAGTTTCTATTAATGGAGGGGTGAAGAACTTTCTAGGAGGATTGTCTGAAGAAGTTTCCAGACTTCTGTGGCCTACTGCCCTCTTATTTAAAAAATTTTTTTTTATTATACCACAGTGAGATATACAGTTACAAAAAGTGATCATATTTGGCTTTCAGTCATACATTGTTCCAGCACCCATCCCCTCCACCAGTGCCCATTTCCCACCACTAATGTCCCCTGATTCCCACCTTCCCCAGTCTGTGTCTATGGTAGGCAATTTTCACTACTCTCTCTCTCTCTCTCTCTCTCTCTCTCTCTCTCTCTCTCCCTCCCTCCCTCCTTCCTCCCTTCTCTTACACATTGTGGCTTGCAATACATACATTTAGAGGTTATCATGTATATCCTTTTGCCTACTTTCAATGCTTAGTTCTATGCTGGTATTATCATTTACTGTAATTATTAGTACACTGTTCCTTTCTCTGTATTACCTAACCTCTGGCTCCCACACATTTGCAGTATGTTCTATCCACTGACAAGACCTCCTGATCCATGTTTTGTCTGGCCTTGGATATTGGTATCATGCTATTATTTTTATTTCCCGCAAATAAATGCAGCCATTCTATATCTGTCCTTTTCCCTCTGGCTAATTTCACTCAGCATGATCCTCTTCATGTCCATCCATTTATAGGTAAATTTTATAACTTTATTTTTCCTAACAGCCTCATAGTATTCCATTGTGTAGATATACCACAGTTTCTTTATCCAGTTGTCTGTTCTTGGGTGCTTTGGTTGTTTCCAGATTCTGGCTATTGTGAATAGTGCTGCTGTGAACATAAAGTGTAGATGATGTTTCCACTGTGTGTTTTGGTCTCACAGGATCTAGACACAGAAGTGGTATTGCTGGGTCAAACGGGAGTTCAATACCTAGTCTTTGGAGGAATGTCCATATTGTTTTCCAAAAAGGCTGTACCAGTCAACATTCCCACCAACTTACTGCCTTCTTTTCAGAAAATAAAAATCCTCAGAGAACGCTTGGAAATCAACCTTCTTTAACTTAAGAAATAGGAAGTAGCCCTGTTTGCTGAAAGCTACTACCACGTCCGTGAATTGTTTTAATGTCCTCCAGGGGACTATATTGATCACTTTGTTTAAGTATGCAAAGGCCCTCTGGAATTCCTTAGTGTGTACAGTTTAGTGAGTGACAAATGCAGATTGTGGGGATGAGAGGTGGAGACTTATTTGGGAGAGAATCGAGAGGATTTGATGGGTTGGCATTAATGGATGAGAGTTACTCTTGGATCTTCATGTGGGAACAGGGTGAAGCCAGATACTGTCGTGGTTTTCCAATTCCATATCCTTGCAACCTTCTTTTGTATAGCCAGTGGTTTGCTGGAAAGTAGACTTCCCACTTCTTCCAACAAAAGCCCTGATTTGTAACATTGGCTGATCCCCACACCATAAATACTTACACCGTGGCCAACTTCAACCGTCTACTAGCTCAAGAGAATCCTGAACTATCCAGACCAGATAGCTCTCACTGGGTGAGTGAACGATTCACTAGGCGAGTCTTGGGAGGGGCCCTCTTCCCTTCCCACAGCCCCTTATCTCCACTTTCTGGTAGACTAAGGTGGTAACCACAAAGGAAAACTCATCACCTCAGGCTGACTGCTCTCAGGGAGCTGCGACTTGGGTTTAATGATGATTCTAATTGTGTTTTAGAAGCTCTTCCCAGAAAAAGCTGATAGATAATTTAGTGCAATTAATTGGGCTTTATAAAGCACTTAAGAAAAGCCATGCTTTTATAAAAGCCCTAATCTAGAGATCAAAGCTAATGGGACCTGTTAAGAGTGAAAAAAAAAAGCAGAATTGTGGTGCTGCAGTAAGCAGAGTCTAAGCTCTGAGTCGGCTCTGCCAAACCATGCTCCGTGAATCTTTTGGACAACATGCCATCAGAACCTCAGTCACAACATGGCCTAAGTCAGGACCCATTGGTTTCTCTTAGGAATCTCTGCTCTTTATATTCCCTGATGCCACAACTAAGTGTCTGGTTCTCTAGTGCCAGATTCTGAGCACCACGACCGTCTGTGATAGAACCACAACCAACTATGTGGACCCCTGTCATTGTAGCACCATTACCACCACCAGAAACAAGAAGGAAGAGAAGGAGAATTAATAATAATAATAACAATAATATTAAAATTGTGGGGGATTTTGCAAATAGTATTTGTTTTTCCTTTGGGTACATGGAATATTGGTCTGAGATATATCTTAGATTCTTTAACATATGTATTAGTAATTGATCATTTATGTTTTATTTTAGGGCCACACCTGGTAGTGCTTAGGGCTTACTCTTAGCTTTGCACTCAGGGTTCACTCCTGGCAGTGCATGGGGGACCATATGGGGTGCCAGGGATTGAATTTGGTTGACTACATAGGAGGAACTTGGATGGCTTACCTGCTGTATAATTATTCTGCCCCTAGGAATTGATCATTAACAGTCCTTATTTTTGACACTTCACACCACCTCTGGTAAGTTGTTATCTGCTGACACTGTTCTCACTTTTCAAGGTCTTTGGTTAAATTGAGGTTGAAAATTCCAGTTGAGAGTACCTTCTAGTAGAACAGGTTAACTTCTGCTGTGGCTTGCTATACAACAGACCTCCTGTTTCTCTTACACACACACACACACACACACACACACAATTCTCCTTTGCATCTTTCTCCTTGCAGCATTAACTAGCACTAAATAATTGTTAAAAATCAATAGTCTAAAATATGTATAATTTTAAAATTTTGTATTAAATAGTAACAATGTGCTCTGTCAGGATCCTTATAGTATATGACCTGGTTTAATCTCTGAATCTCTGTAACCTCTGTGGGGGTACTATTTCTAAGATGAGGAAACTGAGGCATAGGGAGATTTGGTAGCGTAAACAATACACTTCTCAGACAGTGATCGGAGAAGCTGAGATTTCACTGGACTCTGTCTGATGGGAGACAGCACTAACAATTATCCATATATGTCTACTTTATCTTTAAGTGTTTCACAGCACATAACATAGGGACAAAATCATCTTTTTTGGCTAATGAATAGAAGAGGTTATCTGGGATTGGCACTTTAATTTTTAGGCCATGTTTGGTGGTGCTCAGGGTCTGCCCCTGGCTCTGTGCTCAGATGTCACTTTTGGCAGTGCTCAGGGGCCATATGTGAATTTAAAACTTTTTTTAATTATACCACCATGAGATATACAATTAGAAAGATGTTCATGATTGGGTTTCAGTCATACATTGTTCCAGCACCATTCCCTCCACCAGTGTCCTATTACCACCACCAATATCCCCAAATTCCCTCTTCCCTCCCCCCAGCCTGCCTCTATAGTAGGCACGTTTCCTTCTCTCTCTCTCTCTCTCTCTCTCTCTCTCTCTCTCTTTCTTCCTTCTTTTACACACGTGGCTTGCCATTTAGGGATTATCATGTAAATGCCTACATGTATATCCAATGCTCAGTTCTAGTCCGGCGTTCCATATGTGGATTTGGGTTTGGCTGTATTCAAGGCAAAGCACTTTACCCCTGTACTATTTTTCTGACACTTGGAATTGACATTTGAATATCTTTAGCAAGGTAAATCTTCCAATTCTCATTGTAAATCATAGTACACGAATAAAAATGGTTATAAAAAGAACCAAACCATATAAACAGTCTTTGCCCTTTGCAGCATTATCCTAACCTAACCAAGTGTTCCCACAGTTCTCTTTTAAATAGCCCTTACTCACATCACATTATCTCTCCATGATCTCTATTCTGAGCAGCCCATCCAGCTGTTTCAGAGGCATTTTCAAGACAGCAGCTGTTATTATTGGATAGCTGCCCAATAGCACAATAAAGGAGAAGCACACTTCGTTTCTGGAAACAACTAAAGTGTCATTCCCTTCTCACCCCAACATATGCCAGTTGCTGTTTCTGATAGCCAGACTAACGCTGCTGAGAAAGTTTTCCCGTATCTGTGATCTCTTGATGGGCACATGTGAACATGGAAAATCAAGGCTGGCCACAAGAAGGGAGAGGGTGCTTACAGAGCTGGGAACTGAAGTCAGATTCCTTCCATGATTAATGGCCATGTTAAAAATATCGTCAGTGGCAAGTCTAGTGGGGATTTCTACACTTTTCAAATGATGCCCACTCCCTGGCAGGCACACTTGGTGAACACAGATGGATTCTAGGGATAGAAGGGACAGAATGAGCATTCAAAAATATCTTTTGCACAATGCTGCACACACTTGCACACAAACACACAGAAATTATCTACTCATTACAGAAAAGTAAATCTTGTCATTTTTGACAATAACGATGGACTGTGAGGGCATTATGCTAAGTGGAAAAAATCAGACAAAAACTAATACTGTATGATCTCATTCTATGTAGAACTGAAAAAAAAATAAAAGAACCTTGAACTCACACACACAGAGAACAAATTATGGTTGTTGGAAGCAAGGTTGAGGAGTTGCAGGGGAGAAAAATGAGTAAGGGGGTCACACAGTATAAGCTCCCAGTGATAAAACAAGCCCAGAGGCTATAATACATTACATGATGGCAATGTTTAATAATACTGTCATTGCTACTTGAAAGTTTCTAAGACAGCAAATCTGAAAAGTTCTCATCTCAAGAAAATATTGGAATTATATATGGTAAAAACTATTAACTAGACTCATTGTGAGCTTTCACAGTAGACACAAATATTGGAACATTATGGTTTAAAACAGAAAATAATATAATATTTGATGCACATAGCATCTCAGCTTATAAAATTCCAGCTTAAGAGTGGAAGCAAGATGATAAAGGAACAAAGCCCACAAAGTCAGGACTGTAGGTGATGGGTCAGAAATCCTGTATGACTTGCAGCCCAGTAGGTTCTGAACTGGGGCCTGTAGCTCTGTAGCCATGCTCTAGGCCCATGCAGAGGCACCACAGTTTCTACCTTTGCTTTTATCTCTTCGTTATTCTCATTTACTTCTTGGTTTTTAATTGGTCCAAGACCTTTCCTTGGATTTCAGGAATTATTTTTTGTAAGGGAGATTTTATAGGACTTGTTCAATGGGTTTAGCTTTGCCAGACTGAGCATATGAGCCATTGGCAATTTAGAGCTCAGAATGGAATATTCCTTCTGCAGCTTCCACTACCCTCTGCATGTGCCTAATCCCCAGAAACATTCTCAGGGAAGCTACAAAATACAGAGAGTTTTTGATGTCTGTGGGGAGTGGAAAAATGAGGTAAGCTCTGGGGCTTGCACACTCAGGCTTTCTATTTATTCACCTATAACTCTACTCATTATGGAGTTATATGCAAAACTATAACAGAGATGAGTGCTTCCTTCCCTTTTAAGTGCTTTTTTACTGCTCTGATTTGCTTCTGTTATGTTTGTTCTTCTCCTATCCCATTCAAAATGGATTCTGTAGCTGCCATTCAGGTTTTGAGAACTTTTGTCTTAGATAATTTTGAGAAAAGAGAGGCTTGTGTATGTGTGTGTGTGTGTGTGTGCGTGGCGACCGTGTGTGTGTGTGTGTGTGTGTGTGTGTGTGTGTGTGTGTGGATGGAGAGAGAGACAGAGCAGAGACATGATCAGAAAAGAAAAGAAGAAAGTTTTAGATGGAGATCCAAGTTGAAATATAGGGTAAAGTGTTGGGTGTTGGTTGTGGGTTCTCAGTAGAATGAGAATCTAAATGTCTGTGAGGTTAGGCCTGGAGGAAGCTGGGAGATGTAGTCCAGAGACGTTACTACATGATATGAGAAATCTGGGGTGAAAAGGCAGGGGGTCATTTGTTTATGGTTTCTGTAGGCCATACCTGTTGTTGCTGTTTTGGGGCCCACACCTCCTGGTGATGCATAGGAGTTATTCCAGATGCTCCACTCAGGAAACACTCCTGTTGTGCTCAGGGGGGCCATATGGAGTGCCACAGAACAAACCTGGGAAGGCTGCTAAATACCTGATGGTTGCAAGATCATCACATGCCTTCACCTGCCAGGTTCTATGCCAGCCTTGGGAAGCAAAGATGAGTCAGAAAAGATTGAGGTGCTGGAGGGGTGAATGACTGCAGTCATTCTGAGAGTCTGATTCCAAAATTCTAACATTTCAGGAGTCCATTTTTTGAAATTCTCCAGCCCACTGAGCAGACAGGAAAGTTTATTTCTAGCAGAGCTGAATCAAAGGGTGGATTTTCTGGAGAATATCATTCTGTGGAGAAGAGTCTCCACAGAAGTTTTTGGAACCAAAAATGCAAAGCTTTTGGGAAGATCCATGTCTCCAAATCAGGGGATATGATTTTCTGTAAAAGAAAACTCATTATGATAGCTGGTTTCATTGTGGGTCCTCGTCCCAGCTCTCTCTCTTTACTTGGATGCTTTTCTAAACATATGTGACCACTAGAACAGTATTTGAAACCTGTTGTAGAGCTAACCTTGACTAAATTCCTAAAGAGTGCTAAGTAAAATTATTGACTCAGGTTCTGTTTAGAATTTCTTAAAGTCTGATGGAGTGTTTGTTTAATAAAGTCCTCATACCTAGATGAGAAGTGTTGTTCAGAGAGAACATTGATTGGGATCTTATTCCTATCAGAAGGCTTATTTATCTGTATACAATTCACTAACATTCTCTTTCATGTCTAGATTGCAGGGACCAGTCGAAGTGGCTCAGATATCAACAGATGGGAAAATAGGACCTAATTGAATGGATGTGCTGGTAGTCTCTTTGCTTAACATTATTCCCTTTCATTTCTCTTTAGCTTTCATGTATCTGTCAATATTTCAGCTTACTTGTCTCTTCTTCTCAATATTACAACAAAAATTGATCTTTTTTGGATTATCATTTGCTAGTAGCTATAACCTTAGCCTTAATAATCCTCTTAGTTATCAATAGCAATAATAATTCAACAATTGGTCCTGATACCTGATCATCACTGTGGTGGACACAGCAACTCTTGCATTATTAACCCTATAAAGGAGGAGACAGTGTGTCCAGGGTTAGGAGTGTACACTTTTTGGGCCAGGGGTACCTGGAACCAAATTCCAACTTGACTCTTGGTCAGCAGCATGATGCAGGACCAGTTGTTTAACTTTCTCCTCCTAGCTTTTGAAGTTCCGGGTGGAGGGTGTCTTAAAAACTATAGTTAGCCTATGACCTAGTGTATGTTTGACGCTGGAGATATAGGATGCTACCAGGATCATCATACCTGTTTTAGAGATATAAGTTGAAAGAGGCTAAAGGATTTTCCCAGATTACTGTAGTCTCAATTCTGAGTTCTTTCCTCCCCTTGAGACTGCCTGGCACCTCTCCATGACAATAGGCTCCTGATGCTTGAATTTTGTATCCTGGATTGAATACAGCACTCACAATTGCTTTGGGGTATTATCTTTTCATGATCAATGAAATACACCAAAGGCAAACAATGTTAGGTGATGTGTAGATTTCTCTCCAGATGGTCATTGGTTCAGAATCTGTTCCCCATCTGCCCTGTTGACCAAGGCTCACCAATGCTGGTAAGAATTAACTACTCCTTATCCCAGAATTAGAAATCAACTCTCTTGATTCCTGTTCTGCTCCTTTGGTCTGCTCACAGGCACCAAGTGTAAGCACTGAAAAAACAAAGTATGGAAATGAAGCTGTTTAACTCTTTTTGAATAACAAATTCTCTCTACTTCCTGACTTGAATACGTTTCTGGATCTCTCTCTATCTTATTTTTTCTCGTTAGTTCCTGGAAAACCTGGTAAATAGTAAATGATGTTGTAAGGGTTGGCCACCCGATGGGGTGACTGACTGGGAGCCTCGGACGCCGCACCTACCAAGGAAAACTCTGAGAGACCAAGTCCTATGCAAAAGCAAGGGTTTTATTAATAAGCGAGTATACTCGGGCTTATAGTGTGACCCCAAGCGGTCAGTGGCTAAGAGCCCCGAACCCTCCAGGGAGGATCTTTTAAGGAATAATTCCGCGCTACAGAAAAGCCCGCGCATAACTATCCAATAGGTTTAAAATATTACATCAAGGTCTGCGGCAGGCAGCCAATCACTCTGCACCAGGTAACCATCACCCACCAATCTGAGTGTGCCTAATACTTCTTTCCATATTTGGCACAGCATGGGCCCAGTCAGGTATCATACCAAATGCAGAGGGGGACATCAGACGCAACCTCTCGGGAATGTTTGCCTTATAGCCCTCCGTGGAATTATTTGCTTAAGGCCCTTCCTGCTGTGCTCTTGTTGAACTATCCTTTTATCAGTTACTTTCGGTTGAGCCATTATTTTATCAGTTACCTCTGGCATTTTATCAGTTACCTCTGGTTCCTGTCTTTGTGTTCTGCGGGCGGGGGCCATTCTTTCAATGTAAGAACTTGTATTATTTTTTGGATCTGATTTATATCCATGAGTGAGTGCCCCTAAAATATAAAACTATCTCAATTTAATATTAATATTTATTTCTAATACAACAAAAAACAGTAAGTACTGTATGTTATGGTGAATAAAGTATTTTATTTTGGGGGCATACTCAGTGGGGCTAAGGAATTACTCCTGGCTCTGAGCTCAGTGATCTCTTTTGGCAGTGCTCTGGAAACCATATGGGGTTACAGGTTGAAGTCGGGTTGGTCACATGCAAGACTAGCACCTACCCACTGTACTATCTTGAATACCTTGAATAAAGCATTTTTATCTCCCCCAATAAAAGGCCATGAATCAAATGTTTGGAAGTGGCGTGGTTCTAAGCTAACATTTTATCTTAGTGGCAAAAGCACCTGCTTTAGTTGGGATAGAGTAGGAACCACTATAACAAAGCTAATTGGAAATGATCACTCTGGATAAAAAATTTGTGGTGATGGACCAGAACTGAGTCTTAAAAGTAGGTAAAGGGATATGCATGATAACTCTTCATTGTCTGTATTGCAAACCACAATGCCCAAAAAAGGAGAGAGAGAGGAGAGAGGGAGAAATAAAATGTCTGTCAAAGAAGTAGGTGGGGGTGAGAGGAGGGAAGGGAAATGGCTCAGTGGTGTTGGGAAATGTGCATTGGTGGAGGGATGGGTGTTAGAACACTGTATGCCTGAAACCCAAATATGAATAGCCTTTGTAATGGTCTTTCTCATGGTAATTCAATAATTAATAATAATAAAGCACCTTCCTTGAAGCATGACATTTTGCATTTGATCTCAACATTATTCACATACACCAAGCATGTGCAGCAACAGAAGAGTGCAATCTCTTGTGAGCTCCACAACCAAGTGCATGTAAGATCCTTGTTACTGGCAAGGGAGGAGGAATTCAACAAACCAACTAGCCCAAATGTTTTAAAGGCTGTTTGATCATAGAGCAGAATGGTTCCTGGTAATAGGAGTAATTCACGCATAATTACTCATGCGGACAGATGAATTTTTGTCAATTTACTTATTCTAAATGCATGTTTAATTACTGGGTGTATTTTCTCTACACACACCCTCCTTATCACCCTCCTTTAACTTGAGGTTGTTGAGGTTTTCATAAGGATTTCAATGTTGGTGCCAACTTGTACTTCTGTTCATGAAACTAAAACTAAAGCAAAAATATAGCCCAAGAACTCAACAAGATAGGGCAATAGGGACAGTGATGTTTGGACAAGGGGAGGGTTTTCTGTGCCCATCTTTACCTGCAACCCTTCCTGAGTGGTAGGAGGCTGTAAAGGCCAGGCGCCATGGAGGAAAGCAGTCAGGCACCCCCCCACAAGCAAAGCCCTTTGAACCATTTCCTGGCACTGGATTATAACATATCTTAAGTGCATTGCTTATCAATTATTACTTAACACATTACCTCAAGATTAGAGTTTAAAATGGAAATGCAATTTATTATCTCCCACAGTTTCTTTCTTAGGGCACTCAGGAGTTATCTAAGAGGTCTGGATAGCGCCGCCTTGGAAAGCTGCAGTCCTCTGAAGGTATTTTTGGGGGGTTTGAGGATCTGTCTCCAAAATGGCTCACTGGCACTGCTGACACAGGGGTGTCTGGTAGGAAAGAAAATTCAGCCCACGTGGTCCTCTTATGAAGCTGTTTTGCACACTCTCACACACAGGGCAGCTGGTATCTTCCAAAGCCAGTAGCCCAAGGAAGTTACAATATTTTTCATGGTGTCATCTTGGAAAAATCACACCTTATGTGACATCATATTGGTTATATACAATTACATGATGTTCATATTGGGTCTCAGTCATACATTGTTACAACACCCATCCCTTCAAGGAGTGACCTTTGAGCACAGAGCACAGAGCTAGGTGTAGCCTCTCATCAGCACTACTTTACTCTGTTAATCACCATGCCATCATATATGGCATGAATTCCAGAGTGAAAGAGCCATAGGGTGGGGAATCTTGATACAAAATTATGTAAAATAAATCATTGTATGATTTATCCTTAAGTGGATGGCAAGAATTCTCAAATAGCTAAGTGCTGGACTATCTTAATATAGGCTATTCTTAAATTTTTTCTACAAAAAAGGGCATAATTCTGTTTTTTTCCTGCTTTTTGGGTCACACCTGGCAATGCTCAGTGGTTACTCCTAGCTCTGCACTCAGTGATTACTCCTGGCGGTGCTCAGGGGACCATATGGAATGCTGGGGAGCGAACCCAGTTTGACCGTGTGCAAGGCAAACGCCCTACCTCCTGTGCTATTGCTCCAGCCCCAGAAAGGGCATAATTCTGGGATCATGATTTCCACATTTTTCCAAGAGATTTCATGAGCACCTATAATATGTAATCAGTTTGCCTAGGAGGGGGAGCTTAAGCAGTGAAGGGAGAGTTTAAGCAGTGAAGCATATCCTGACTGCACAGCAGGAACTAGAGACAACCACAAGAAGAACTATCTTGATTCATGACCAGACCTGACTATTTGACATTCATCCTGATAATTATTTTAAGTGGGGACCTCAAGGAATTGAACAAGTCGGAACAGCACTTCTGCCCTTTGTTTATTTGTTGGATAATGACTTCATTTCATGTGCTCTGCTAACACAGATTGACTCCCCCCTCTTGCTTCTCCTTTCTGGTCATAATTCTTTCTGTTCCCATTTCACTTGGAGACAGGTGCCTTCCAAATCATACTCCCTACATTTGTCAAAGCTAAATAGTTTCCCTGCCACCTTCCCCCATATTTTTCAAAGTAAGCTCCTCTTAACTTACACAGCCTAATCTCAACAAGACTCTTGATTAATGCACAATTTACCTCTTTCTTTGAGTTATTTATTTCTTAGTCAAAATTCTTGGTTGCCAGAAAGAAATGTCCTCTGACCATCTTCAGCATAAAGGGATTTATTGGAAAGGCATCAGAGTTCTTAGAACTGACAGGTGGCAGGAAACTCCAGCTTCAGAAATAGGTGAGAACAAGGGATTTCTATAGCTAGGCTACAGGGATATTGAGGTTCATACGCCACTGTGGCCTGTGTGATAACTCACCTTCTACTGTTCCCCCTCTTCTTATTTCTTAGTGTTCTGATTTAAAAAATCCTGGGAAATAACGTTCATTTGGTTTGGTTAATTAAGGTCAATACTGGCTCTAGACTCAGGGATTTGGAAGAATCCCTGGCCCATTTTATAAAAAAATTTAATAAACTAAGACGTATAAAGATAAATGCTTTGGATGAGAGAGATGGGTAAGTGGGTAGAGTGCATATTTTGCCTGAAGGAGACCTGGGTTTGATTTCTGGCACTGCATGGTGCCCCAAACACTATCAAGGAGTGACCTTTTTTAAAAAAATTTTATTATACCACCATGAGATATACAATTACATGATGTTCATAATTGGGTCTAAGTCATACATTGTTACAGCACCCATCCCTTCAAGGAGTGACCTTTGAGCACAGAGCACAGAGCTAGGTATAGCCTCTCATCTCCTTGAGGTATGGCACCTAAAACCAAGGATAAACAAACAGAAAAAGACAAATGTTCTTATTACTTACTAAATCTCTAAATGATGTGGGTAGGTTGGCTACCTTGACATTCAAACTGAAGATCTCTATTGCTCAATAAAAAGTCAATTACTTCTCAGTCCTTGGGATTCACCCAACGTTTGTATTTTCCATAAATGAGCCCTCCAAATTGGCAAACAAGTTCAAGAAGTACTTCAATTGGATAGCTTGTTAATTTGCTAATAATCATCTTTTCATGTCATCTATTACAGGAAATTAGATGAATTTAGTATACACAAAAAATACTGATTGCTGTCCTCTGATTTTTTAATATGCATATTTGATTTATAAATTAATTCTTGATTTAATTAGGCTAATGTGACAGGTTCCCAACCTATGATATGGAAGTGAGGATTAGTGTGTATTAAACTTGTGCTATTTTAAATAATTATGATTCAGTAGAATAAATTTCCTCCCTTATCTAACTTCTGTTGTGTACAAGCAACAAGACCCATATGTACTGCACTTGTGGTTACCTTTTCTATGGCCCTTTATCATCCTATGCATTCAAGCTACTTAGCTATTTCGGTCATCTTTTTCTAAGTATTTTCTACAGAGGGTTGGTCTTAGATACTAGCCAGAGTAGCTACTATTGTACTGTATCCAAAAAAAAGTAGCTGCTTCCAGTTACTTAATGGGCCTCTGAGTATCTGTATATTTGTTCCTAAAACAGCCCCAATTCATGGTAACACTGTTAATTACTTGCTGAATTATAGAAAAAATGGTGAAGTAATACTTCAATATGTCAATAGTCTTCTATAGTATCCTTTTTTATCTTTTAATACTTTCATTCCCCACTAGAATTATAGGAAAGATCACTAAGTTGTTTAGAGTTTAGTCCTAGACTTGGAAAGTGTCACATTTTTGTTGTAATTTAATTGTATGATGGAGGTCAAAGAAATTTTGACCCTGTTTCTTCATCAATGAGGGTAGACTGGATAAAGAAACTATGGTACACAATGGAATACTATCCAGCTGTCAGGAAATTGAAGTAATGCAATTTGCCTACAAATGAATGGATATGGAGATTATCATGCTCAGTGAGATGAGTTAGAAGGAAAAAAGACAGATAAAGCATGACTGCATTCATTAATGGGATATAAAAATATACCAGTGTTCTACTAATTGTTGGAAATGATAATGCCAGACTAGAACTTAACATTGAATATAGGCAAGAGAGAGATAACCCTAAATGTATGTATGGTAAGCCACAATGTGTAAGAGAAGGGAGATAGATGGAGACAGAGGAAGAGAGAGAAGAGAGAAAGAGGAGGAAGAGGAGGAAGAGGAAGAAGAGGAAGAGGAGGAAGAAGAGGAGGAGGAAGAAGAGGATAAAGAGGAGGATAATGAGGAGGAAAAGGAGAAGGAGGAGGAGGAGAAGGGGAGGAGGAGGAGGAGAAAAAGGAGGAGGGAGGAGGAGGAAGGAGGAGAAGAAGGGGGAAGAGGAAGAAGAAAGAAAGAGAAAGATGAAAGAAAGAAAGAAAGAAAGAAAGAAAGAAAGAAAGAAAGAAAAAGAAGAAAAGTGCCTGCTGTAGAAGCAGTCTTGGGGAAGGAGAAGGGAATCTGGGGGACAGTGGTGGTCGGGAACACCGCTGGGGTCCCCGACAGTGCCGGGAAGCGAGTTCCCTTCTACCTCCGGCCGCGAGGAATGGATGAACACTCACGAGTCTGGTGCAGTTCCAAAATGGCTTTTAATAGTACAAAAAGCTCTTCCACAGCACTCCAATATAATGAACAAACTTTAGCTCTGGTCCGAACTTAGACCATACAAAAGAGCCTAAGTCTCCCACCAAAGAGAGAGGATCTCACCCGAGCTGAGTCCTACCCAGAAGAAGGGAGCAAAGGCCAAAGAGCAAAAGACCAAAGCCAAAACGCAAGGAGCCAAAAGCTGAAGGCTGAGGGAACCAAAAGGCAAAAGGTAAAAGGGCCCAAGTCAGCCCCTTATAACACCAAAAGTAATCCAATCGGGAGGTTGTCATGCCAACAAAGAACCCTAAACAGAGTGTAGCCACACCCCTATTGTAGGTATAAACAAAGGTTACACAAGGACTAACCCGAGATTATCTCTTATGTAAAACACTGGAGAGAGAGGGCTGATATAAAGTAATACATCTTAACTTCATGAGCTTCATGTAATCTAGATGGTACCCACAAGGTCCTTATTATTATCTGCACCAGGGTGATTCTGAGTATCTTGTTCTCATGTACTGAAAGGGTCATTCGCCTGCTTAGAGCAAACTAGTATGATCCTTCCTATAGTCTACCTTTAGTCTCAGCCAGGGTGGTGTCTCTGGTAAATTCTAACTGTCCCACGTTGGGTGCAGTGGGTATAAAGAGGAGCTGTGCCCAATCTAGAAAACATAGAAGTCTTAGTAGATGTATAAGTCAGAAGTTATTCAATCAAGATGACTTCTGTAACTGCCACACCCTCTAGAAGTGTTTACATAGAAGAGAGATCTCATTGAATGAACATTGGCTTAAATAAGATTAAGCTGGGAGTGAGCAAAAACAACAAAACTCCCCAGATTAGCTTAAACATGTCCTCCAACAGTGGTGGGGAAATGTGCACTGGTGGAGGGATGGGTGTTGCAACATTGTATGACTGAAACCCAATCATGAACAACTTTTTTAAATGTCTATCTCATGGTGTTATAATAAAATTTTTTAAAAATTAAAAAATAATATATACTTAAAATGGAATAATAAGTTTTTCATCTATTGTGGAGTTTACTTTGTGGCTATGCTTTGTAGAGGGGGGAGACCCAACCTCTTCAATAAAAAAATTAATTCATAAGTCAAGAATAATAACATCACCTTCCTACCCAAAAAGTTATGGAAATACTGATTGAGTCCAGATACTTTCTGGAGTAAAGTAGGCAACCAAAGTGTTCTGAAAATGACTTGTTAGGCTAGAGGAAATGGAGGTGATGGAGGCTTGAAATCAGTCAATGATGAGGCACTTAAGAAAGGAGTCTGGTTCTATTATATGGTGGTTGTGGGAAAAATATCTATTTAAAGCAACTATCGCAGTATAAGATGACAGAAAATGAAATGTTTAATTTACTACGTCTGTTGTCACTTCTTTGATGCTTAGGGGACTCAGTAATTTTGGAGATTGAACTAGGGAAAGGTTGTATGTAAGGCAAGTGCCTTAATAACTGTATCATTTTTCCGATCTCAATAAATGGATTATTAATGCAACAATTGATTTTATCCTCTAAGAAGCATTTATGAATATTGTTTCCTTTGTATATCAGCATAAAAATTGAGCGACTTGGCTAGAGGCAGATCTGGTACTGTCACTATTCTACATCTTCGCTTATTAGACTCAGTCTCCTCGGTTCCACCCCATCAATATTATTACTATCATGACCATTGTTCTAATCACTTTTTGTTGCTGCTACCCTAATCATAAGAAGAATCTTTAACTCATTATCAATATTACCATCAGTGCCCTCACCATTATCATTACTATCAATATCATCAATATCTCTATTACCTTTATGGCCATCATCAACATCTACTTAAGACTTTTCTTAGATTATCCACTTTAGGTCAGAAAATTATGTTTATTATGCTGATGCAGAACAAATAAAGCATTTGGCATCTCAAATAGCAAGAAGTCCAAATATGTGGTTCTTAAGGGCTCAAAGCCATGTTGAAGACCTTGGTTATTTTCTTCGGTTCTTCCATCCATTTTGTATTACCTGACAATTGATTGACTCGTGAGCTCTAAAGTAACATCAGCAACATCTCTACATAACAATGTGTTGTTAGGAAAGGGAATTGGTTCTTTAATATGATGCTTTTTGTCACCAAGGTAAGCCTTTTGCATAAGTGTCTCCCTACCTTACCTTAGTAATTTCTCCTGATATGCAATTGACCAAGAACATGACCCATGTTTCTATCTAAACCCATCTCTGAAAAAGGGCAATGGTTTAGCCAAATGCTGATTAGTTCTGTGGGGGAACTGTGAGGTAGGTCTGAATCTTTTGGAATTTAAAGTGTGTATACATTGGCATGTGATAGGGTCCAATGGAAATGTTACTGGCGCCCGCTCGAGCAAATCGATGAATAACGGGATTCAAGTGATCAAGTGATATTAATGAAGCAAAGAAGAAAGAAGTAGGTAATCAATAGATTCTGCAGGAAGACAGTGACTGAATTTCTATGTAGACAGAGAACATTTGATTGGTGCATCTTGAACCAATTCAGTTCACCAGTGTTCGGCTAAGTTTGGAGGTAAGGCCATGTGGACACCCGGTCACCTTGTTCATTAAGCCTGAGCTGTATGAGAATTCCCTTTGAGAAGGAGAGATTATTGTTTTGGAGACATTCAGAATGGGAGGAAATGATTATTGGTGGGAATTCGGGGTTCTCGTATGATTGGCTCACTAAAGTGATACAATCTTCTCATTGCAAGTAATCTCATCTCACCTTAGGGGTTTATTAGCAGAGTGGGAATTCATCATGTGTGTCATGAATGCCAAATCTCATGTCACTTCCTAAAGAATATTGAAAGAGGGCTGAAGGGATAGTACAGTGGATAGGGTGTTTGCCTTGCTTGCAGTCAACCCAGATTCAATCCTGGGCTCCCATATGGTACCCCTGCACTGCCAAGAGTAATTCCTGAGTGCAGAGCCATAAGTCTTGAGCATTGCTGAGTGCTGCCTAAAAGAAAACAAGAGTGTTGGAACAAAAAGAACCCAGTCAATACTATCAAAAGTGCTTTTATAAAGCAAGTGTTCTCCTAAGCAAGTGTTTCTACTAATGATAGTTTTCACTGTTTCATTGAAATCTTGTATTATAAACCTCTGCAATCCACTCTCTCATACCATACCAATGACTCCACACACAAAATGAAAATCGGTCTTTAGATCATGGTCTTGCTGCTGCTGCTACCTTGCTTCAATCAACCTCATTCTCGTTTCCTATCACAAAATCCAAAAAATCTCATATCACTGGGTCAGGCCTTTCTTGGAGGGTGGAGTCAGGAGTAGGCTGAGACAGTTAATTTTATGTTTCAACTAGCCTGGGCCATGATGACTGGTTAAAGATTTGCTCAAACACTAATGTAAATGGTTTAATCTCACCAGTTAACATTTTTAATAGTACATAAATAGTATGTATGAACCCAGATGGGATAAATACAGAGCCACAGGAGAGCCTGGCAAGCTACCCGTGGTGTATTTGGTATGCCAAAGATAGTAACAATAATGGACCCCATCCCCAATGAATGTAGACGTTACTGGTGCCTGCTCGAGCAAATTGATGAACAGGAAGACTAGTGACAAGTGACAATAGCACATAAAATGATCTCTTCTGAACCAGAAGGAATGTAGACTATGTTTGGTTCTTAGTTATCTCTGCCCTAAGTCTCTATCTTGCCCACTGCCTTGCAGATTTTTTTTTTTTTTTGCTTTTTGGGTCACACAGGCAATGCTCAGGGGTTTCTCCTGGCTCTGCACTCAGGAATTACTCCTGGCGGTGCTCGGGGGACCATATGGGATGCCGGGAATCGAACCCGCACTGGCTTGAGCCAGCCGCGTTGCCTTGCAGATTTTGGATTTACTAACTCTCCTCCCTCCCTCCCCTCCCTCCCTCCCTCCTCCCTCTCCTTCCTCCCTCCCTCCCTCCCTTCCTTTACCTCCCTCCCTCCCTCCCTCCCTTCCTCCCTCTCTCCCTTCCTCCTCCCTCCTTCCCTCCCTCCCTCCCTCCCTCTCCCTCCCTCCTTCCCTCCCTCCCTCCCTCTCCTCCCTCCTTCCCTCCCTCCCTCCTCCCTTCCCTCCCTCCTTCCCCTCCCTCCTCCTCCCTCCCTCCCTCCCTCTCCTCCCTCCCACTCCTCCTCTCCCTCACTCCCTTACTCCCTCCCTTCCTCAGGCCAACTGATCAAATGCCAGGTCATTGTGGCATTCATATCCTTGTGTCCAGATCCACTGATACTCAAGCAGCCAATGCTGGCCTTAGATCACTGGTTCTCACTAGGCTATTTGTCTCCTGAAAGACCTTTGGCAGAAATTTTTGGTTAGCACAACTTGGAAGCAGGTGGTGTCAGGTATCAAGTGGGTAGAAATCAGGGAAGTGGCCAAATACCCAACAAGTTATACCTCCATGGCCACTCCCGACAAGGAATTACCTGACTTAAGTTTCAATAGTGGCATATCTGAGACATTTGCACTTTAATTAATGAATAAAATGAGTCTTTCTTTCAACCCTGCTTGCAAGAGCTGTTTATTCTCCTGGCTCCCTCTCTTCTATCTTTTATCTCTGTCTTAGAGTCTCTTTCATTCTTTCTCTCTTACACTCCCTGCTACATGCACAGACAGTGTCATCTTTCCAGCATCACTCTATAAGCTGAGAAAATTATGACACAAACTGAAGACATTTTATTTAACTGTGTCTCTGTTCTCTAACACATCAGTGCTCACAGCCTGGGGCCTCTGGTGCCCCAGAGTAAAATCTGTGAGATCTAAACGTACACCAGGAGATGTGCTATAAAACATACAGAATATGATCTGACAAGGTCCTTTCCTAATGCCTTATTCGACACAAAAATCTCCCAGTAGTAATTCAATTTCAGGGCTTTTCTTCTATTGAAACAGGTGTGCAGCACTGCTCGACCCAAGACTAATGCACTCAGCACCTCCTCTGAGTGGTGGATTTTATTCCACCAAATATGAGCCCAGGAGCACTTTGAAGGTGACACCATTTCCTTCAGAGATGGCTTTGTATGCCTCAGAAGATGTGAGACACTGCTGGATAATGATGTTTTCCATTAATTTCAGGTTTGTTGTGGAACATTATTTTCCAATTACTTAAATTTCATTGTTTCTGAACCTCCTCTTTCTGCCATATGTCCAAGACTTTCTTCTTCAGCACTAAAGATGTGCAAATCAGAGACAAACAGATTCACAAAATCTGTTGGTTTTATCTATTTATTTAATCACCATTGACTCTCAAAAACAATTCCATAAAATCATTGGAATGTATTTTGTCTTTAATCAATCAATCAATCAATCAATCAATCAATCAATCAATTAATTAAGACTGGGTCATACTCGGCGATGCTCAGGGGTTACTCCTGGCTCTGCACTCAGAAATTACCCCTGGCAATGCTCAGGGGACCACATGGGATGCTAGGGAGGGATTGAACCCAGGTCAGCTATGTGCAAGGTAAATGCCTTACTCCTGTACTATTGCTCCGGCCCCATCATTCATTCATTCATTCATTCATCCATTCATTATTATTATTTTTAAAAAATATTTTATTATAACACCCTGAGATATACAATTACAAAGATGTTCATGTCCGGGTTTTGGTCATACATTGTTTCAGCACCCATCCCTCCACCAGTACCCATTTCCCACTACCAATGTCCCCAATTCCCTCCCTCTCTCCCCTAGCCTGCCTCTATGGAGAGTTCTTTATCTCTTTCTCTCTCTCTCTTTCTCTCTTACTTCTCTTACACACTCTAGATTGCAATACATACATTTAGAGGTTAATAAGTATTTTAACCTACATACATTTAGATACATACATTTAGAGGTTCATTTGTATCTTTTGCCTGTATTCAATACTCAGTTTTAGGCTGGTATTGTCGCTACAACAATTGTTAGCACACTGTTCCCTTTTCTGTCCCATCCAACTTCCGACTCCCAGATGATTGTGGTAGATTCTACTTTTGAAAAGACCTCCTGATCCATGTTTTGTCTGACCTTGGATATTGTCATCATAATATGTATATATATGTGTGTGTATCTATATATTTATGTCATGCAGATAAATGCAGTCATTCTATATCTGTCTCTTTCCTTCTGGCTAATTTCACTCAACATGATCCTCTCCATGTCCATTTATAGGCAAATTTCATAACTTCATTTTTCCTAACAGCCGCAGAGTATTCCATTTTGTAGACGTACCAAAGTTTCTTTATCCAGTCATCATTCTCAGGCCCCATAATTTAATTGAAATAATTTATTTGTGTTTTGGGTTACACTGTGATGCTCAGAGGCTCCTCCTGGCTCTGAGCTCAGGATATGTGTTCCACAGTGCTGGGAAACCATATGTGGTTTAAGGAATATAATCTGACTTTCCTGTATGTGAAGCATATGCTCCAGTCCACTGAGCTCTCTGCTCCTCATATATTTTATTAATGGGAGAAACTTGGTGAACTTTGTGGAAGTTTATTTATGTGGGCTTCATATGCTTCCAAAAGGTAACTGTTTCTACAAAAGTCTCAAGTTCAACCTGGTGATTTGTAATGGCTTTATTCACCAATGTAAAACCGTCTTAATTCATTGGTTATTTATTGTGATGGTGGAATTCAATCTGTTGAATTGATGGGAAGGTTTCAAAAGGGCATTCAACAACCTGCCAGAGCTCTGTCACATGACAGCAGTTTCTGGGTGGTGATTTACAGTCCTGCGGATGAGTTGGAGGAAATGTACAGCTTTCAGTGTTTTCATCTTCCTTAGCCAGTCTTTCTCTCAGCTCTCCTATCTAGGCATGATCACCACTGGGCATGAACAGAGTCCAAAAAGTTAATTCTGACCATGAAACAACCCATGCTCACCTGGGAAGGTCAGTGAAGTGAAGAGGGCACAGATTGAATCCTTTTGTTGGTTGGTTGGTTGGTTTGGGGGCTGCATCTGATGATGCTGGAGGTGGGGTGGAGTACATGTGGTGCAGGGGTTGAAGTAGGGCCTCCCTGCGCAGGAAGCACAAAGTCCCACCCTTGAGCGATCTTTCTGGTCTTATAGTCTAAATATATTATCACATAAATTTATTCACACACACATATATATTTTTTCCGGTGGGAGAAAAACTGGCAGTGCTCAGAAGCTCTTGGCAGTGCTCAAGAGACCAATGTGGGGTGAAGGATTGTGCCAGGGTTGACTGATTTCAAATCAAACATTTTAAAGTATATTTCTTCTCGAGACCCATACAGTCCATATTTTTATAGTCACTATGTCTATCATAGTGACTATAAAAAATGGTTTACTTCTAATGCATATGGTACCCAAATGACATAAAAGAGTGTGTCCCCAAACAAGGCTTCCAACAAGCTGGGCTTTGACCTATCTCTATTCCTGATGACCTTTGCCTGTATATAGGTGGCAACTGGCACAGATGAATTAGGAATGGTGGCAGAGCCTTCAGGCTCTGGGATATTCTAGAGTGTTCCCTCCCCACAAATTTAGCAAGTGAAGTCTTATAGCAAGGCCTGTGGCAGTAACATTTATACAAAAGAGACTTATTTCAATCATGAAGAGTTTATTTGATATTCTCTAAGAGCAAAGATCATGTGATGTCTTCCGGGCAACATACTTGTGATTTGGAAATAGAAGTGTATCAATTGGGGTTTGAAATGCAAGTGTGCATAAAATATGAATAAAGTTCCACAAAACTTGTCACTGTAGTAGGCAGTTTCTGGAGTGACTCAGTGATCCTTTCTTCCTGGATCTCATACTTTAAAGCAATTCTGTGTACTTTGAGGGTGATTTGGGTGCAATGGTTTACTTCTAATGCATAGAAAGTGAAGGCACGTCACTTTTGGAGATCAGGCCATGAATGTCTCTGTCTTCCATCTTGCCCTTTGCCCTGCACTGCTTGAACTTGCTCTCATCATGGAAGCCTACTGCTATGTGTGCTGTGTTGTGGAAAGACCGATAGGGCCAGGGAGTGAGCAAGGCCTCTGGCCTGCAGATGGAAACTGTGGCTGTAACTCAGTCACCTTTGACAATTCAGTGAGATTTGAGCAACCAATTCCTGCCAATAGTCCCAGGAGCTGTCAATCAGGTATCTGCTCAGTCCTGCCTTAAGAGTAGAGCAGACTTTAATTCTGGCACCTGTATCTCTGACACACAGCTGGTTACTGTTTTAAGCTACCATGGTTTGGGGATAATTTGTTAATCAACAATGGATAATGAGTGTGTTCCCAGTCTATTACTAGTAGTACACAGAAACCTGGGAACCTTTCTAAGAGGAGATTCGGTGTGATTTTAAGTAGCATGAAAGCAGCACAGCTCTTGAGACCCAGGTTGATGGTAGCAGGGTTCCTTCACTCCAGAGAGGTCTCATGTCCCCCAGCCACCACCAACACCAGGCTTCCCTTGAGTGTCTAAGATCTTCTGGCCTGTTTTTCTCAGACTCTGGCTCTATTCTATGACCAAATATAAGAGGAAACAGAAAATTGATCGTCTTTCCTCATTGCAAGTGATTCACTGGTCATCAATTCATCTCACTGAGGCAGATGTACTTTGCCACAGAGAAGGGGTGATCTTTGATTATCCTGAAGATGTGACATATTATTTCTTTGGGCTTCCCAGTTGGCCCTTGGGACTCATATTACTTGGTGCCAAGGGGCTTGGAGTCTGGAAAAAGTCTCTGGGCAAACTGGCAGCTGTGATGAAGGACAGGTCATACAGAGGTTGGGCATGCCAAGTTGGATAACCATCAGTGCACAAATCATGCCAGCAGGAAGACATAACGTCAGCCCCCATAAAGCATCGAGACTGTCAGCAAGGCTGGACTAAGGAGATTTGCTCGAACAGGATAGTAGAGATGGGAGTAAAGACTCCAGGAAATCTTAAGCCTCTCTGGCCTTGGGGAACTACTCAGGCACAAGATGAAAGCTGTTTTCTACCTCATTGGCTGGATGTTGTCCTGAGAATCTTTGGAGGCTCAGCCTGAAGGAGACTGGAAGCGAGGCATGGACCTACAGGGGACTCTTAGGTAAGGGAGAAAATCAAGATCAAAGGAGAATAAGCTACAAAGATTTTTATTGTTCACCAGTATGTCTCCCTCTTGGTTTTAGAAATTGCCCTCCCTCAGAGGGACCCTTGCTCTGGAGGCAAAATGGGCAGATCAGTGACGATTTCTCTTAAGTGTTTGAAAGAAGCCAGATTGAAGTTTAACTCAGTAGACCAGAGACTCTGAATATTTGTTTTGAACTGTGGCCACCTTCGGGAGATGAGGGATTCCCCATAGCAATATCATATACTCCACAAAGATAAGGACTGGGCCTGTCCTGCCAATACTTGTTGAATTGAACAAAAGAATTGGATAAAGTCAGTTAGACCACCTAAACCTTAGTTTCCTCTCTGGCAAATGGCTATGAAAACAATCTTAGAGGTGGCCATGAAGATGAACTGAGATCATTCATGGAAGTAATGTCCTTTACAGGAGTGCTTGACAAAAGATGGTAAATTAAAGACTAGGTCATGTAATGCTTTCTAGGCACCAAATATCAGGAAGACAACTCCAGGCTTTACTAACCCTGCTGATTTTCGGCTCTGCTGTGTGGACAGGCCAGACAAACCCATGCAAACAATTTAATTGCGGTGCTACTTACACACTATTATTATTTCAAAGTTGGTGCTTTGAGGCATATGAAACAACGACAACATTCCTCTAGTTAGGCATTAAAGCTCAGGCGATAATTTCACTGTAAATGCATTTTCTCTTTAAGCAGAGGGTCATTAAGTTTAACAGTGTTAAAGTGCTCTGTGTTACATACAACTTAATTAGTGAACACTAATATTAAACAGCTCATCTGCACTGAGAAATATACTTATATTTCTTTTCCTTTGGCTTATACTGATTTATCCCATAATACTCTAAAAATATAAGCTACAAAGGAGTAATTATTTGTTACTAAAAGAGAGGATGAGTGTAAGGGAAGGAAGAGAAAGAGAGAGAGAGAAAGAGATAAAGAACCTGCCATAGAGGCAGACTAGGGGGGGGGAAGGAATTGGGGACATTGATGGTGGGAAATGGGCACTGGTGGAGGGATGGGGGCTGGAACACTGTAGGACTGAAACCCAAATATGAGCATCTTATGAACATCTTTGTAATTGCATATCTCACGGTGGTATAATAAAATATTAAAAAGAGGATGAAATTAATACCTGTGTCCAATGTTGGAGAATTGGGGGTAGGATATGGCGGGAGATGTGGTTGTGGAAATCTCATTTTTTTTGTCAAGAAAACCTGCTTAGACCCCGAGGCTAAGTTATGGTCTTTAATTTTCTCTCCCAGGGCCCTTTTCTTTTCTTTCCTTTTTATTTGGAGGGACATACACCATGGTGCTAGGGAGGTGGGCTACTCCTGGTGCAGTGCTTGGGGACCATGTGGTTCCAGGGATCAAACCCAGGGCTCCCACATGTAAAGCATGTGCTCAAGACTTTGGCCCAGCTCTTAGTCCCAGCCCTTTTACTTTAAACACATACACAGGCCTAATGCTTGTTTATCTTCTCTTTCCTTCTCAATGTGCAGGCCAAGATGCAAGAATGAGCTCATTTCAGTTATTATTGAGATCCTACACCCAATGGTGTTGGACATGAGATATGCAGCAATTGTGTAAATAGATTCCAACAAATGCATATTAAACACCTGCCTGGATCAGGGACTTTGTATATGAGTGTGTATGGGGGAGGGGGATTAAAGGATAATTAAGCCCATAGAACTAGTGACCTTATGGAGTCAAGATGAAGGGACTGGAGCAATAGTAAATTGGGTGGGTACTGGACTCTTGCCTTGTGCGTAGTCAACTGATCCTTACAACCACTTACGGTCCCCTGAGCTGGCCAGGAGTGATCTCTGAGTGCTGAACCAGGAGTGACCCCAAACAAATCAAAACTAAACAAAGACAGTCAAGATAAGGAAATGGACATTGCATGCTAGAAAAATATTCAGTCATAAGCTATTTAGAGTGCTGAGTATCTATTCTTGTCAAGAAGTTCAAGGAAGGTTTTCACAAGGAAGTGATATGTAATCTGAGATCTGAGGGAAGTGTGGTCATATTACTAAGCTGAAGAGGCTCAAGAACAACAGGGGTAAAGAACAGCCAGGGACGAGGTCGAGAAACCTAAAAGCAGTCGGTATGGCTGTAGAGAGGGTCATGGGGTGAGTCTGGATGAAGGGAAAGCACTGCATCACAGAATTTTTGGTGGCCAGGAAACAAAGTAGCCAGTCTACTACTTCCCCTTCCCCCCCCCCCCAAAGATACCTTCCCTGGGACCTCAACTCCTTTCTCAATATTTGTCTTTCAGAGACAGGGCAAGAATCCCAAGTGGGAACCACCATGGTGATCATAATGTGATGATTTTCTATGTCTCCTGTAATAATCACTCCCACCACTCATGTGCTCCAGTAACCTGGACTGGCTAGACCTGTTCCTGGCAGACTGCAGTGGATAACAAGCTATGGACTGTCACATTAGTTCAGAAAGGTCATGTGATCCTCACTCCCTGCATTTCCTCCCCCACTTCTTGGGCACATTTGCTCCCCAGAGGTTCCTCTCTTGGGGAAGCTCAGGGTATCCAGGTAGCTGCTCCAGGCAACAGCCCCGATTTCATCAGACTTGGTATGAAGAACCCTTCAGATGGAAATAGTTCTTGAGAACTGTATAAAAGATTTGCATACAAAACTCTTTTTAAAAAAATTTATTATACCACCGTTAGAATAGTTACAAGATGTTCATGTTTGATATGAGACTACATGAAACTAAAGAGCTTCTGCACCTCAGAAGAAACAGTGACTAAGATACAAAGGCAGTCCACAGAATGACTGCATTTATTTGCATGACATAAATATATATATATGTATATTATGATACCTGCTCAGAGCCTGGCAAGCTACCAGTGTCGTATTTGATATACCAAATACCAGTAACAATTTTAGACCTCATTCCCATGACCTGATGGAATGGTTTGAGGCTTTTTATGTTCCTGGAGCAAGCAGGTGCCCTTGTGCTCTACTGGCATGAGACAGGACATATGTAGATGTTACTGGTGCCCACTCGAGCCAATTGATGATGAATGGGAAGACAGTGATACAGTGGATATTATGATACCAATATCCAAGGTCAAGTCAAACATATATCAGGAGGTTTCGCCAAAGGTGGAAATTATCACAAACGTGTGGGAGTCAGGAGGCTAGGTAAGACAGAAAATGGAACAGTGTGCTAACAATTGTCGAAAGTACTAACATCAACCTAGAACTGAGCATTAAATACAGGCAAAATGATACACATGACAACTCCTTAATGTATGTTCTGTAATCCATAGTCTGGAAGGGAAGGAAAAGAGAGAAAGAGAAGAGAAAGGGAAAGAAATAAAGAACCTGCCATGGAGGCGGGCTGGGGGATAGGGAGGGAATCGGGGACATTGGTGGTGGGAGATGGGCACTGGTGGAGGGATGGGTGCTGGAACACTGTATGACCAAAACCCAAATATGAACATCTTTGTAATTGTATATCTCACGGTGGTATAATAAAATACTTATAAAAAGATATTCATGTTTGAATTTTGGTTCTATAGTGTTCCAACACCTATCTCTCCACCCTTGCCCATCTCACATCACCTATTCCCCCACCTCTTTCCCTTTTCCCCCAGCCTCCCTCATGGCAGGTTCTTCATCTCCTTTCTCTCTTCTCTCTCTCCTTCTCGCTTCCCTTTCTTACACATTGTAGGTTGTAATATATTCTAGAACATGATTGGTTCCATTAGTTTGATGTCCTGGGTCCAGACCATGAAAATGGCAGCTATTATGGTGAGGGAGTCTCATCTGACTGCTTCCGAGGCCCTACAGAGGTGATGGGCCCACTCCCAAAAACCCATCTTGCCTCCTGGGAGCCTCATGGTCAGCTGAGCTAGGGGAGAACTGGATGGCAGCTCTCCCCGGTGCTTCTGAGTCTCTGCATCATGGCCGAGAGCCCAAGGGCAGTTCGTGGATGAGGCCACTAGGCTTCTGGGATGGGTCAGAGAGGGAAGGGTTACCCCAGCTCCATCTCCAGGAACACCTGGTGACTTCCGCCTCTGAGAGCAACCTACCTGGGCTTGAACTTGGCTGTTCTGAGCTGGTCTTGAGATCAGCGTCTTTCTTGCATGGGTTCTGATGTGCTGTAGGGTCCGGACCATGATAATGGTGGCTATTATGGTGAGCAAGTCTCATCCGACTGTTTCTGAGGCCCTACAGAAGTGATGGGCCCACTCCCAAAACCCATCTTGCCTCCTGGGAGCCTCATGGTCAGCTGAGCTAGGGGAGAGCCGGATGGTAGCTCTCCCCCATGCATCTGAGTCTCTCATCTTTCTATCTCCATTTCTGTCTCTGTATTTCTCTCTCTTCTCCTATACCTTGTGACTTGCCTTACAGTTTATGATGCAATTATCTATGTGTATATTCAGTAGTGAGTTCTAGTGTGACATTATAGTTCGGTCATTCCCCATCAACCTCCCCAGTTTGTTACAACCACAATGATCATTGTGTACAGATGTGAAAGATCCTGGGAAGGACCTGGTCTTAGCCTACTTTGTTATCTAAGCCTCTTGCGTGCCTGCACACTGTCACAGCTGTACATCTGGTCTGCTCTTTGTCCGGTTCATCTGGTTGTGGAGGCTTGGAGCCTGTAGCCACGCCCACTGGCATGAAGAGGGAGGAGCACAAATCCCTTCTCCAATTCTAGCCAGCATGGCTCCCCCACCATGACTGCTTTACCCTAGGAACTACGTTGGTCTCCGCCAGGGACTAGCTGTTTCCTCAGAGACTCCATGGGCTGCTCTACATGGGCTGGGCAGCCCATGTGTCTGGTCTGTCCGTTATCCAGTTCATCTCTATTGTTACTGCTTTTGGCATATCGAATACACCACGGGTAGCTTGCCAGGCTCTGCCATGGCTCTGGATTCATCCCAGGGGGTCCAGTCTTTTCCTATGTCAGACCATCCACCATCCAGAGCCCACTGGGCAGAGCTCTGGGGGGTGTAGACAAGCCTATCTCCTGTCTGCCACCTGTCAACGTAGCCGGGCACCACAGCCACACCTTCAACACCTCGAGGGCAGGTGCATACAAAACTCTTAAGATAAAATGTTAGTTTATTGTATAGTTTAGGTAGATGGGTCTGGTCCCTCCCCAAATTTACAGGCCTCTCCTTTACCCACTAATAACATCATGCAACCTGTTCCTGGCTGCCCCAGTCTCATGTGTGACATTTCAGTTCTGGCCCACAGTCTACTCGCCTAAGTGGATGATGACCAGCTCTCGCGCCTGCACTTCTCTCTATTCCATGTATACTTTCCTAGTCCAAAATCATATCCCTGGGCCTTTCCTGAACTGTATTTCAATGGTTCATTGATATCTTGTCTTAGCTTTCCTTCGCTTTGGCCATAGCTATGAGTACATGGACAAGATCCCTGTGCTCTATATCTGTTGCTCAGCCTGTCCGCTATACCCCAGCATTTCCTGTCATCCTGACCCTGCTTTCCTGTCTTCCCCGCCATGGCTGTGTGGATATGGGTGAGATTCCTGTGCTCAATACCTTGTCATACCTGGGCTTCTGGGCCCTGCCTCAATGTGAGCTTTCCTGGGCAGCTGAGCCCTGGTGCATTCTGCCTGTGTTGGCCTGAAGCCTGCCTGTTCTTGGCCATCTATTCGGATATTCCCACCTGATCCTGCAGTCTGCTGGGCTGGTGCAAAAAAAAAAAAAAAAAAAGAAAAGAAAAAAGAAAGAGCTGACAGAATGCAGGTCTAAAGAGAAAGAAGGACTGGGGACCTCCTTTCATTTGCTGTTATATCCTACCCCATTATTCATTCCAACTGGCTACCTGTTCCATGGTGGCATTTAAAGTAACAAGATTAAATTCACTGGTACTCCACCCTTTCACTTTGGCTGTATCAGTTCCAGGTGTCAGTTGATCTAGTCGCTGCTCCCACTCAGGCCTTTTAGCTGATGGCAAATGTCATAAAGCTGAGTTCTTTCTGAACTTCAGGCCCACACCTTCTGTGAGCTGAATCCCACAGGTCTGCTTTGACATCAAAGAAGGTTGGGGTAGTTTGTGATAGATAAATTAGTTGGCAACCAGAACACAAAGGAGTCATGGATGGGTTGTTATTCCAAGCACAGTGGGATGGCAGCTACGGTCACCTGAGCTCCCCCAATGTCAGACTGCAAGACAGAACTGTTTATAAGATCCTAATGTTGCTTGTGATGGGGAGATGCCCTGGAAGACACCATCTTCCCCTCTCAAAGCCCTCGCTCCCCTTTCAGGCAGGGCCAAGGTAGGAGAGGGATCAAGCAGACATGTTGTTCTCTCTCTCGTTTACCTTTCTCCAGGTGTGAAAGTCACAGACTAGCTGTGTTTTGTTTGCCCGAGTCCTCATTTAATTGTTATTTTGGGATCAGTTGTTTCCGAAAAGATGTCCCAGCTGATACATGCTGTGGGTATTTTGCCAAGAGAGATAAACAATCTCAGCTTCGTACTGCGACTGGATTCAGTGTGAGCAAAAGATAGCAGCTGCCTCCCAGCAGAGCCTTCTGCCCTAGAAATACCTGGGTGGTCTGATTCAAATTCCTTTTCAAATTTTTACCTTGTTGATTCTAGTGGTATACAGCTGCCACATTCACCACCACATAATCAGGTTGTTAAAATCTTCAAGAGCTATAGTCCCTGGAAAGCGTGCTGGTGAGAGATTCATTTTGGATCACCCACAAATATCAGTGATTATTTGTTTTGCCACTGAAATTTGGAAGCAAAACCTAACGCTAAGCAAATGTTCATTTTGTGGTCTTTAAAAAAAATTCTGAATTATATTGAAAATCCAAATTATTCAGCACAATAATAAATGCTTATGGAGTCTTGTAATTTGGCACATCAGGTGGTAAAACTGTAACTGTGAATAAATTGCTTATAGAAAGATTTCCCCTTTTAATGCTATTATGGCAGATGGGCTAATAAATATGTAACACTTCCTACTGATATTTGCAGTATCAGAGGGGGTAAAGGCTTTGCCTCTTCTTTCACACAAACAAAAACGCTGCAATCATCTGATATTATACTTTTCAATGGGGTAAACTTAACTCAAGAAACTAGCATCAGCTTTCAATCATTTTACTAGTTTAGCCAAGAGTTATAAGAGTATACATAAACTGGTATTTATGTTCTTTGCAAGAGTGTTTTCTTTCTTGGAAACTTTTCTGACTTAGAATTTTGGGAGCATTTTTGAGTTTTTATTGATAACACAGGGAGGCTTTGATAAGTAGTATGTTTTTGTATTGGCTTCCTGTTGACTCCAAGCAATATAAGAGGTGGTTAGGAACAGACAGTGGTGGAAGGATGTCCCCTACCCCTTAATAACTGGGCTACCTTAGAAGAGCCCATTTCTTCTCAGGTTCTTAGTATTTGTGTCTGCCAAGTGGGTTGTCAAATGGCATTTTCTCCTTAGGGAGAGTGAGGATTAAATAAGTAATACCTGGCTTATAATATTGCTCAATGCCCACTCAGGTAACTGACAGAGATAGAGTTTAATAAAGTCACTAAAAAACACCAATTGAGGCTAAAAATGTGCTAGTCACTTCTAACTTCAGAGTCAGGTGTCCAAGCATGCTTTGTTCTTGAGTGTCAGACATGATCTGCTCATTGAGTCCTCAGACCCTTATGTCGAATTGACACTTGATTGACCAAGAATGAGTGGTGGGGCCCCAGATTTCTAAACATTGTTTGGGAAACCCCCTACCCCTCAAGAATCCTCATTGCAAGATTATTTATAAGTATCTGTTTAAAAATATTCCATAGATAGTAATATACTTTATATTTTACTTTCTAGTTTGTGTTAAATATATAAGAAAACATTATTTTATGAGATTAAAAATAACATTATTTTTATAAGAATCATGATTCTTATCATTTTAAACAATTTATCTTTAAAAAAGTTTTTCTGAAGCACTATAAGTTAGTTTTAGCAATTTGTCTATATTTATCTTGGATTTTGTATGAATACAGTGTCATTGCAAACAATGGCAATGTTATAACTTCCTCCCTCAACACTGTCTTAATTGATATTGGTTTAGACTATCAGTACAATGCTGAATAGAAGTACTAGAAGACATTCTTATAACATTGGCAATCTTGAGGAAATCTTACAATTTTCAACATTAAATGGGAGGTTTGGTATTTTTAGTAGATGCCATATATAAAATTAAGAAAATTCTATTCTTAGTTTCTGAGACTCCACAGCTCATCAGAGTTCCACCCAAGAGATAAGCTAATCTCTCCCCAAAATTGCGCGGTGTGGTTCATAAGGAAATGCACTAATTGAGAGCCTACTACTGAGAGTATACCACCCATATGGCAGAGCCTGGCGAGCTACCCGTGTCATATTTGATGTGCCGAAAACCAGTAACAATTAAAGACCACATTTCCATGACCTGAACGAATGGTTTGAGGCTCTTCGCGTTCCTGGTGTGAGCAGATGCCCTTGAGCTACACTAGCACACAACAGGAAGTATGGAGATGTTACTGGTGCCTGCTCAAGCAAATTGATGAACAACGGGAAGACAGGTGATACAAGTGAAGTTTCTGAGAGATTTTTATCATAAATAATTTGATTTTTTCAGTTTTTTTGAGTGTAAGTGAAGGTTAGATTTTTTTTCCTCTTTCCCCAGTTCTATTGAAAAAGAGACTTAAGTGATAAACCTAAATACGGGGCTGCCGTGTAAACAGGGGGGAGAGAGAGCAGAGACAGAGAGGGGGAGGGGGGGGGCGGGTGCCTGCTATTAGGCAGCATGGGGGGGGGGGGGGGGGGGGGGGGGGTGGTGGGGCGCGGTGGTGGGGTGGTGCTGGGTGCGATACTGTATTGCCAAGAACCAATTATGAACACCTTGTATGTTTCACTGTGGTATAAAAAAAAAAAGTGTTTTGTATATTGGGAAAATAGGTCTAAGTTTAATAACAATATTTATTCCTTTTAAATATCAGTCACTAGAAAAAGCTAATTGGGCCTAAAGGTTTATGCGATTTTTAAACTACCAATTTGGGTTTTTGATAGCTACATAGTGCGTAATATTTTTTCTCCTTATTTTTCCCCCATTAGTTTTGTGTAAGGACCATTTAACTATTACTCCTCCTCTTCCTTTTTATTGTGGTTCTGGAGATGAAATCCAGAGGGATGCAGAGAGAGAGAGAGAGAGAGAGGAAGGAGAGAATAAGGAGAGGGAGGCAGAGAGAGACAGAGAGAGAGAAAGAGAGAGTATAATAGAGAGGTATTAAAAACTGTGGACTTTCCTGAAAGTAGGGCTTGTGAAAGTGGGGTGGAGGAGAGATACCAGAAAAGGATGGATGTGCCAGTTGATGAGAAGGGTGTGGCCATGCCTGAAGAAAGACTGTAAATGGGTCTAGTTTGGTGAGTATTGAATTTGACAAATTAACTCCTCAATATTCCCAATGCAATGGCAAACACATTATAAAGATGCCATTCATAAAATACTTGCAGACTTCACCACAGGGTTGTATTGGTTGTGGGACATTGATTGTATGCCTGAAATTCAACCATAAATAACTATAAATTATGGCGCTTCATTTTTGGACACACCCAGCTATCCCTCACCCAGCTTTGAGGGACCATATATGGTAGTGGATCAACCAGGTCTATTGCATGTAAGGAAAGTGTGTCTTACTTACTGAACTATCTCTGGGTTCAAAGCAGATCTGTTCTGTTTTGTGAGACACACCTGGTGATTCTCTGGGCTTATTCCTGGCTGTGTGCTCAGTGGTCACTCCTGGCGGGTTTGGGGACCATATAATTTCTGGGGATCAAACCTGGGTCAAATGCATGCAAGGTAAATGCCTTACATA
>JAJIBD010014664.1:0-31680 GCA_021461705.1 Cryptotis parvus | reverse complement strand
CCAACTACATGTGTCGCCTTTAAAATCCCTGAGCAAATTGTTACCAGACTGATGCCCAGAACCCTGAGGTATCTGTAACCTCAAGCAGGAAGGCTGCCAAATGGTACCAGTTTCACCACTCCAGACTGGTGCTGACCAAGTTGGGGCTGCTCTGCCGCACAGCACCCCCTGCTGGCCAGAGCCTATGTTCACAGCCCACCCCAAACCCAGGAAAATTGTTCTTGACGTCCCAGGTCTTGCTCACACCCTTTACCCTCTTTGAGGCTCTGTTTTATTTCCCTTCTCATTTTGGGGAGTGGGGACACACCCAGCAGGTGTGTACTTAGAAGCTATTCCTGGGGAGGGACCCCTGTAGCTGCTGAAGACTCAAGTCAGGATTAGCCGCATGCAAGGCAAGCACTTTACCTTCTGTACTAACTCTTTGGCCCTGGTTCCCTTCTGTTCCCCACAAAAACACCTGCCTCTGTCTTGTTCTCCCTGCAGGTCCAGCTGCAGCTGCTGGCGGCCATTGTAAAGCTCTTTCTGAAGAAGCCCACAGAGACCCAGGAGTTAGTGCAGCAGGTCCTCAGCCTGGCCACTCAGGTAGGCACCCCAACTCCCCACCGTGCCCAACAGGGGGCTTTCTGGTTCTGGGAGCCAGACCTGGGAATGCCCTGAGACATTGGCCCCAGGGAATCAGGGATCCCTGCTCAGGAAAGATGGAGTAGGGTCAGCTGAGTTCGCAAAATAGAGGGTTGGGGGAGGGCGTGTGCCAGACAGAAAGGGAGGCCAGAATGGAGTGACCCAGCTGTGCTTAGTATGTTGCCTGCCTCCCTGGGAACACCCCTGCATCATGGAGCTCCCTTCCCCTCTGACTCTCCCCCGTCCGCCCCCGCAGGACTCGGACAACCCTGACTTGCGGGACCGAGGGCTACATCTACTGGCGTCTGCTCTCCACGGACCCGGTGGCTGCCAAGGAGGTGGTACTGGCCGAGAAGCCGCTCATCTCTGAGGAGACGGATCTCATCGAGCCCACATTGCTGGACGAACTCATCTGCTACATTGGCACCCTGGCCTCCGTCTACCACAAGCCCCCCAGCGCCTTTGTGGAGGGGGCCGGGCGCCGCATACACAAGAGTCTGCCCCCCCGCACCGCCTCGTGAGTGAAGTGGGCCCAGCATGAGGCTCAGTTGTCCCCCCCATCACCACACACACACACACACACACACACACACACACGTCTCATACCTTCACACCCCCCTCACTCTCTTACCCTCAGACATACCCTCAAACATTCATTCTCACACTCACACACTCACTCCTGCAGCGGGAACCCAGGCTCTCGTCCCGTGTGCCGTCCCCTAGCAAGGCTGGATGGAGTCCCAGGTCTCGCACCCTCCCGCTTAACTGTACACTGCAGCCAGCTGCACCCGATGAGACGGCCTCTTTGGTGCTTTCTCTGGTGCTG
The DNA here is from genome assembly GCA_021461705.1 of Cryptotis parvus. NCBI lineage: Eukaryota > Metazoa > Chordata > Mammalia > Eulipotyphla > Soricidae > Cryptotis > Cryptotis parvus. The sequence continues at coordinate 30,233 of JAJIBD010014664.1, read as the reverse complement.
ACAGTGCCCCTATTTCCTAGAGAATGCCAGTGCCCCAGGCATTGAGCTGGGCTCTACCATAGTCCTGTCTGTCGTGGGCATTGATTGGGCCTCTATGCTCAGTGTGGAGACAGGCCATTGGGATTGGTGTGAACCGAGGGGTGGAGGAGACTGGCTGTGAGGATGCAGGGAAGTCAGGTGGGGAAGGGTGAGTGGGGAGGAAAGGGCCCATGGAGGGCAGTGAGGGCGACCTGTTCCCTCGCAGAGGGGAGTCCTGCACTCTGGACATCCCTCCCTGAGGCAGGCCTGCACCCACTCTGCTGACCTCACCCTTCTGGGTCCCTGCAGGAACGAGAGTGCCGAGAGCCCTGAGACGGCGCCTGCTGGAACAGCCCCTGGCGAGCAGCCAGACATTATCCCCACGCAGGGTGACCTGCTAGGCGACCTCCTCAACCTGGACCTCGGCCCCCGTCAGCGGCCCGCCCCTGGCCACCTCCTCCGTGCAGATGGGGGCTGTGGACCTGCTTGGTGGCGGCCTCGACAGCCTGGTACGCCCCAGCTCCTGCCCTGCCCCCACAGTCCCCACTGGCCCTCAGCTGCCATCTTTAGAACAAACCCTTGCTCTGTGCCAAGCCCCAGCCAATGCCCTTAGGTACAGTTGCCTGAAGGGGTCACGTAGCTCCCTACTTGAGGCTTAGAGAGACCCTGGACTTGTCCCCCATGGTGTAGCTGCTGAGCCGCAGGCACAGGACTTGCCCCTTACTGCGCTGCTGAACCTCTACATGGTCCCAAGCTGTGGTCTGGCGCCCTTCTGTCCTGTTAGTCGCTTTGACCATATAAAGCTGTGAAGCCAGAACTGGGTCAGACAGAGGCAGCCCACCAAGCCAAGAGGCCATGAGAGGTCAGGGACGTCCTTGGGTTTCTTTGATCAGCAGGTAGTGCCCTGTCACTTGGTCTGGCTCAGGCCCATAAGGTGCAGCCTGGGCAGTCAGGGACACCTGGGGCAGGGTGGGCTGGGCTATGGCAGAGGATAAGGAGGGCTGAAGCCAGGGGTTTTGCTTCATTGGGCCCCCAGTTAATCGTGAATACAGCAGCACTGACTGACCGTTTCCTCTTTCCTCCCTCTTGTCTCTCTCTCTCTCTTTCTCTCCCCACCCTCTCCTGGCCTTTCTCTGCATGTGACTGCTCTTCCTCTCTCCACCCCGCCTGCTTGTGCTTGGAGATGGGGATGATCCTGAAGGGGTACGGTTCAGCCCTGTGTCACCGAGCCTTCGTTCCTGCTCCTGGGAGCACGGGCCCGGCAGCCTAGGGTCAGACGAGGTCATGCGTCCCCACTCGGCCGGGCTAGCTGCCCCCAGACCCCCCTTGTCCTCACAGCCTGCTGACAGAGTGGCCAGACCCACTCGCAGCCCCTCAGGCATCCTGGATGCACCTACTGCCCTTCACAGCACGGTGTCTCTGGTGCCCCTTTGACCACGGGCTGAGCCAGTGTCCCAGCCCATTCCCAGAAGTCGCCATAAGACTCGGGGCTTGCATGGCTGGGGCAGAGAGGGGGGCTCATTTCTGCAACTTAGGGGGATTTGTTGGTAGTTCTGCAGCAGCCCGCCCGTTTCTACTTGTCGGGTCCTGCATCTCAGGCCAAACTTTGACCTCTCTCTCTTCCCTTGCCAGATTGGGGGCCCTAACTTTGCAGCACCCCCAGCAGCAGCAGTACCAACCAACATGGGCACACCCATGGGCAGTGGCCTGAGTGACCTCTTTGACCTGACTAGTGGCGTGGGCACCCTGTCAGGATCTTACGTGGCTCCTAAAACAGTAAGTACCACCTGGATTTCATGGGCCCCAGCTCCTGTAGTCTAGGTCAAGTGTGGGACCTGAGGGGAGATCAAGAGCAGGGTCACTTAGGGGCCGGAGCGATAGCCCAGCGGGTAGGGCGTTTGCCTTGACGCGGCCGGCCTGTGCCGGCCGGGTTCCCTCGAGGCGTCCCATATGGTCCCCCGAGCACTGATAGGAGTAATTCCTGAGTGCAGAGCCAGGAGTAACCCCTGAGCATCGCCGGGTGTGACCCAAAAAGCAAAAAAAAAAAAAAAGAGCAGGGTCACTGGACAGAATTACCCAGGCAGAGGTGGCTGGGGCCTCCAGGCAGCCCGCCCTGGTGATCCCCTGAGCCCTCAAGCCCAGGACTCAGGGCTGGTGCAGCCATCATGCCCCGTTCCACCTGTTCAGATCTGAAGACAGCAGGAACCCGACCGTTTCTGATAATGCTAAACATTAAGGCAGGCCCACAGAAGGTTCTCAGTTGTTCTGGGGCTCAGTCACGTCAAGGGGCTGTGAGCTGAAGTTTGGCACCAGCAGCCCAGAATGAGTTCCAGCCTGTGGATTGCCAGCAGTGTCAGTGATAGCAGGCGCAAACACGCATTTATCAGCTGCATGGTCTGCTGCAGGAATCCCAGAGGCCTCAGAAGAACCTTTCCCCGGCCTCGGAGCCCGCTCTTGCTTCCGGAACAGTAGGCATGGCAGCTGCATCTTACTGGCAGCTCTGTCGAGGCCTGGGGAATTGGCTGTCCCAAACTGTCTGTTTGAGGGTCAGAGCGATAGTATAGCAGAAAGGGCATTTGCCTTGCATGCAGCTGACCCGGTTAATCCCAGGCATCCCATACAGTCCCTGAGCACTGCCAGGAGTAATTCCTGAGCATTGCCAGGTGTGACCCAAAAACAACAACAAAAAATTGTCTGTTTGCCCTCCCCAACTGGATGCGGGAGTGGCATGGGAAGATGACCTTCTCTGCCAAGAGCTTGGAGCGTCGGAGCCAGCAGGAAGTCACAGGGCCTGATGTCCTCCAAACCATGCTAGACTCCGTGAAACCACAGGAACAAATAGAGACCAAGCTTTCAAGGCAGGGGTGACAGAAAGCATAGAGAGGGCCTGGGCAAGGGGGCCTCCTGGAGGGCAGGCCCATGTACCCCTCTGAGTGCCAGAGCCCTTTGGCTGTCCCTACAGTCATCCCAGAGAAGCTCAGATGGCCAGTTCTAGCTGGGTCAGATAAAACTTGTTGGAGAGAGTTGTGGGCAGTGGGAGATGGCGTTACAGGTGTTAAGGGTCAGGGTCTGCTTTGTTTTGCCACATGTGGTAGTGGCTAAGGATCATTCTGACAGCTCTGGGGAATCATATGTTGTGCTGGGGATTGAGCCAAGGTCAGCACTCCGAGGCAAGAACCTTACCCACTGTGCTATCTCTCCAGCCTCCTTTTGTTTTTTTTCGAGAGGATTTCTGGGCACCACTCAGCAGTGGCTTCAGAGGCTCCCGGCAGTGCTCAGGGAGCTGGGCCACATGTGATATTGGGGATCGGAGTCAGGGTTGACCACATGCAAAGCCAAAATCTGATCCTTGTATTACCTGTGACCCCAGATTTGCATTTTATTTCAGTTTTTTTTTTCTTTCTCTAATTTTTTTTTTTTTTTTTTTTGCTTTTTTTTGGGTCACACCCGGCAATGCTCAGGGGTTACTCCTGGCTCTGCACTCAGGAATTACTCCTGGCGGTGCTCGGGGACCATATGGGATGCCGGGATTGAACCCGGGCGGCATGAGGCCGGCCGCGGGCAAGGCAAACGCCCTACCCGCTGGGCTATCGCCCCCGCTCTTTCTCTAATTATTGTCAGGGCCATACCTGGTGGTACTTGGGGGACCTGTGCTGCCAGGGATCAAAGCAGGGCCCTCACACAAGCCAGGCATGTGCTCTGATGCTTAAGCCACAGCCCTGGCCCACGATTAGCTTTTTTTTTTTTGCTTTTTTTTTTTTTTTTCTTTTGGGGTCACACCTGTCAATGCTCAGGGGTACCTCCTGGCTCTGCACTCAGGAATTACTCCTGGCGGTGCTCGGGGGAACATATGGGATGCTAGGATTCGAACCCGGGTCATCTGTGTGCAAGGCAAACGCCCTACCCGCTGGGCTATCACTCCGGCCCCGCGATTAGCTTTTTTCTTTGATTTGGGGCCATACCCTGTGGTTCTTTTGGGGTCGCTCCCGTTGTGCTCAGAGGACCATGCGGTGCTGGGATCAGACCTGGGCCTCCCGCATGCAAAGGCTATGTCTCATTCAGCCTTTGGGGGTCCTAGATTCATGTTTTATTTTATTGGAGTAACCTCTGTGCTCAGAGCTTACTCCTGGCTGTGCGCTCAGGGATCACTCCTGGTGGGGCTCTGGAGGTCACCTGTGGTGCTTGGGCTCAAACCAGGTGGACAGTACACCATGTACACGCCCTAGCCTCTGCACTGTCTCTGCACACCACCCTCAGACTTGAATTTTCTTCTTTTTTTTTTTTTTTGGGTCACACCCAGCCATGCTCAGGGGTTTCTCCTGGCTCTGCACTCAGGAATTACTCCTGGCGTTGCTCGGGGGACCAGGGATCGAACTATGGGCGGCAACGGCCGGCCGTGTGCAAGGCAAATGCCCTACCCGCTGGACTATCGGCTCCGGCACTTGAATTTTTTTTTTTTTTTTTTGGGTCACACCCGGCAATGCTCAGGGGTTTCTCCCTGGCTCTGCACTCAGGAATTACTCCTGGCGGTGCGATTACAATTGGGGCGGCCATGCAGCTGATTCCCATTTTTTAATAGGGACACACCCATAAGTGCTGGGGGTCCCAGGACCATTCCCAGTGTGATGCTGAGCCCCACTTGGCAGTGTGGAGCTGGTGCTCAGTCCAAGCAGCGCCTGGCTACCAAGACCACACCTGTGTGGCATGTGGTGTTAGGATCAAACTCAGGGCACTCCTGGCACTGTATTCTGCCACTTGAGCATCTCCTGGCCCTTATCTGTGAGCTCAGAAGGTAATGTTGGCAGGTGGTAGTTGTGGAAAGATGAGAGCGGCACCAGAGGGGGCCAGAAGGAAGGACATTGACAGGATCTGGGCTGCGGCACAGGGCCCAGGGTCGGCCAGGCTGAACACTGCCAGTCAGTGAGTCATTGTCTAACCGGGCACCTTGGGGGGTGGGGTACACACCAGGCAGGGAGCTGAGCCCATGTAGGAATCCCAGCCTGAGAGGCATTAGAGTATTCACAGGTTGATGCCCAGAGCGTCCGACACGGGCAGGCTTTCCTTAAAGTCCCCAGCCCAGCAGCACTCCCCGAATAGCATCCCTCCACCCACCTCTGGGCCCGAGGATGCAGAGAGAAGCAGAGATTGACGCACAAGCCCCTCCTCTGCATCGCATCCCTGCAGCAGGCACCTAGGGAAGGAGTCTGGATGGGCTTCCCAGAGCAGCTGCCCTTGAGCTGATAGACAGCAAGGGCAGCCAAGAGCCAAGGGCCTGCCAGAGGAGGTCCTCTTGGGTGGCATCCTTGGCCAGACCAGTCAGGACAGCCCCAGGCCAACCATGCCTTCCGCTGGCGGGCACAGGCTGTGACAGCGTCCAGCTTGGGCTCAGGCTCAAGATGCCCTGTCCTCTCCTGACTCCCCTGGAGCCTGTGCCTCTTGGGTGCTCTCTTCCTGGGCCCCAGAAGATTTGGGTCAGCCCGTGGCCACCTCGGCGAGCCTCTGTGCCGTTGTGCCTGTCTGCAGTTGTAGTTCCAGCGGGCCCTGCAGGGCCCTCCTCTTCCCTGGCCGGGTTGGACCTGGGGTCCCTACCCATGAGCAAAGGAGAATCAGGAGCAGTCCAGCCCCTCTGTGCTCCTCTCTGCAGGTGTGGCTCCCAGCCATGAAGGCCAAAGGTCTGGAGATCTCGGGTACCTTCACCCGCCAGGGGGCACCATCACCATGGACCTGCAGCTGACCAACAAAGCCCTGCAGGTCATGACTGACTTTGCCATTCAGTTCAACGCAACAGGTGAGCAGCCTGGACTACTGTCCCCTGTGGGCTGCAGCCAGCATGCGAGGCGGGGTGGGGGGGTCTCATGCCCCGGTATCAGTCCCTTCCACTACACCAAGGAAGATGTTCCTGACCAAACGCCCAGCTCCAGCGGCTGCATCGGGCTCCTTCCCCAGCACTTTGGGTCACAGGGCAAAGTCCGTCTGCACCCCCTCCCCACCACACAGACTCTGCATGGAGCAAGTGGGAAACTCTCTGGGAACTCCTCGGCCCCTCCTGATGATTCTTCTTCCTGAGCGGCTCCAGTGATGAGCAAACTGAGCCTCTAAGAAGTTGACTGAAGGGGCTGCTTTTGGGGAGACCCTGTGGGACCAGAGGGCCACTTGACTCCCCAGGCAAACCAGCAGGTGGCAGTCACTTGACCATTAACTTCCCAATGTCCCTGGAGGCCACAGATGCTGGCCTAGGCCTAAGGGGTGTCCTGATGCATGCTCACTCCTCTCAGATGGAATATTTCGTCCAGCCCACTGAGATATTGGCTCACTGGAGTAGCTGAGCCCAGAGAACTTTGTTGGTTTGGGCTTAGAGGGCCCACAGCACACACCATGCACGGGGCTGGACCAACCCAGGGAGCCCCCAGCTCATCAGGGTGGGGTCTGTATTGCCACCCCCTTCCAGTGAGTGGTGCTCCTCAGCTGAGAGGACCAGAGTCTTGTCCAATGTCCAGAAGAGCAGGAATGTGAGGCCACCACAGGGCCAAGGGGTTTCCTGTGTGGTTCCCCCCCACTGAGTCCCAAGCAGACTGATTGTCCTCAAGGACAAAGCGAAAGTGTGGGCTGAGTCCAGCAGCTCTGGATCAAGTCTCCTTAGCGAAACAGGGTATTTGATCGTCACTTACTTTTCACTGATTTTTGGTTTTGGGGTAATTTTTTGAGGGATGAGGGTGTCAGGGCCTCACCTAAGCAGCACCTCCTGTGGCTATACCTAGTCTGTGCTCAAGAGTAACCCGTCATTTTGGTGGGACCATATGTAGTAGTGCGGATCAAACCCAGGTCAGCAGCATGCCAGGCCAGCGCCTTAACCCCTGTAGTAGCTCTTTGGCTCCCTTTTTCACTGGTCTTTAATTTTCAATTTTGGGGTTGGGAAGGTTGGTATCACACTCAGCAGAGCCCAGACAACCATGTGGTGCCAAAAATTAAGTCCCCAGCCCCAACTGCAGTGACATAGTGAGGTAAAAGTTGGCGTGAGAACCACATGTCCAGCCTGGCACAGTGAGTGCTTGATTCCTGGTGCCAGCTGACAGCCCTTCTCAGTGCCTGGGCTGGGGCATCCCCACACTCGGGCTGCTCTCTGCAGCCCACAGGCTGCTCTCTGCAGAGAAGCCGGGCTTTCTAGAATGTCTCTCATGAGCATGGGAGCTGTTCAGTTCCCGCCCAAACAGGCAAACATAGTGCAAGCAGGGGCCACTCAGACTGACCGTGGGAAATGGGAATTGTCAACCGAGATGGTGCTGTCCCAGCATTCATGAGTCTAAGGAAACCTCCCTAGTGGACCTCAGTTCTCTAGGGAAGGACAGTGCCAGAGCAATAGTCCAGCAGGTAGGGGTTTAGCCTTGCATGCAACCAACAGGGTTCTATCCCTGGTATCCCATATGGTCCCCCCGAGCACCACCAGGAGTAATTCCTGAGTGCAGAGCCAAGGGTAACCCCTGAGCATTGCTGGGTGTGACCCAAATAGACAAAAAACAAAAACCTCAAAGGAAGGCCAGGATTTGGGGGAGGACTGCCCAGCGCCCAGCCCAGCAGGGGCAAGCTTTCCTCCTGCACATGCCTCAGACTGAGACCATAGGGTCCAGGGCCTGTCCTGTGAGCTGGGCTGGGCCAGTGTGCTGGAGCATCTCCGGCCACACGCTTGCCCAGCTGTCCTGCTCTCCCCCGCCGTCCCTGCGGCCTTTTCTCTCCCCAGCTTTGGGCTGGCCCCCCGCCGCCCCTACAGGTACACGCCGCTCAGCCCCAACCAGACTGTGGAGATCTCCTTGCCGCTCAACACGGTGGGCTCAGTCATGAAGATGGAGCCCCTCAACAACCTCCAGGTGTGCCCCGCCTGGCTGCTGCACCGGCAGGACCCCGAGGGCTTAGGTGGGGGGTGCAGGAAGCAGGCCCCACACGGAGGGATTCCAGTGGTAACCTGAGGCCCGGCCCCTCCTCCCCAGGTGGCTGTGAAGAACAACATCGACGTGTTTTACTTCAGCACGTTGTACCCACTGCACATCGTCTTTGTGGAGGATGGGAAGATGGGTGAGCTGGGATTTCTCTGCACCTCCAGGCCAGCTGCTGGGCTGCCCACCTGAGGCCTGTGTGTCCCAGCCCTCTGGAGCCTGGGGCCAGGGGCGCTCCCCAATGGGAACCCCAGCTGGCCAGAGAGAGGGACCGTGTGCCCTGGAGTCTGCCCTCAGCCTTGCCCACAGTCTCCAGATAGTCACCGTGTGGGGGTGGAGTGGCAGTGAGCCTTATCCCCAGGCCCCCCACCCCATGACAGTGTTGGGGCTGCCCTCTCCTCCACTCGCCCCAAAGCTCAGTGACTGGCATGGGGTGGGGGCAGGGAGCACTGTGGGTGCTACAAGGAGGGTCAGGCCAGGGCTTTGGGGCCCAGCACCAGTGGCTACCTTTTTGTTTGTTTGGTTGTTTGGGTTTTGGGTCATATTGGGCAATGCTCAGGGGTTACTCCTGGCTCTGCAATCAGGAATTACTCTTGGCGCTGCTAGGGGGACCATATAGGATACCAGAAATCAAACCCTGGTCGGCCGCATGAAAGGCACATGCCCTACCTGTCGCTGGCTCCTACTGGTGGCCACCTTTGCTGTGGGAAGGACAGGCGTTGGCAGCTCAGGCCTGTGCTCAGCATAGGGGGCTCCCCCGTCCCGGACCCGGGTCCTCAGGTCATCCAGGCTTCGTCCTGCTCCCTTCCAGAACGGCAGCTGTTCCTGGCCACATGGAAGGACATTCCCAATGAGAATGAAGTGCAGTTCCAGATCAGAGACTGCCCCCCTCAATGCAGGTGAGGACCTCCTCAGCCATCCCTACCCAGCCACACTGTCCCCCTCCTGACCAGAGGCCTCCCACCCCTCCAGACGCCGTGAGCAGCCGACTGCAGGGCAGCAACATCTTCACGGTGGCCAGGAGGAACGTGGAGGGGCAGGACATGCTCTACCAGTCCCTGAAGCTCACCAATGGCATCTGGGTGCTGGCAGAGCTGCGCATCCAGCCCGGCAACCCCAACCTCACGGTGAGGCCCCCGCTCCCCACACGCAGATGCACAGCCGGATACTTTCTTGGGAGGGACCCCCGCTCAGTCCCAGCAGGCTTCTCTGATCAGGCCCCAAACTGGGTCTCAGGACAGTGCCTAGGCTGAGAATATTCCATATCACTGGGCCCAGAGGGGCCAACCTTGGGGACAGAGTGATAGTAACCATAGGGCATTTGCCTGGCATGCGGGCGACCTGGGTTCGATCCCTGGCATCACATACGGTCCCGCAAGCACCGCCAGGGAGTAATTCCTGAGTGCAGACCCAGGAGTAACCCCTGAGCCTGGCTGGTTGTGACTCAGTAGAATTAAAAGGAGGACCAGCCTCAGAGGGGGCCGATTCCCAGCAGCCCAGCCCACAGCTGAGTCTGAGTCTGACCCAGTCGAACGCCTCTGTGCTATTATGCCAGCCCCAAGCGCCCCAAGCTGTCTGTGCCCCTGCTCCTGTCTCGGCAGGCCTGGGCCCGCAGGCAGAGCTGGCATGCGGGGGGGCATGGGGCGGGAGCTGCGGTGATGGTAATTTCCGTCTCCCTGTCTGGTTGCTGCATGTCCGCCTTCCCCGCTGGTGCCGCGGTGCAGGACCTGGAGGTTAGCAGATTGCTTTTCTTTCCTCTCTGCCCCACCGACCCACACCAGCCCTTGCTTCCCCCTACCCCAGCTCCCTGGCCTGGCAGTGCCCTGTTACTGCTGCTTCCCAAAGCTAGGCAGAAACACATGAAGCCTGCAGGCAGGAGGGTCGGCCAGCCCTCAGCGGCACCACGAACCTCTGACTGAGGAGCAGGTCCCCACTTCCCAGCACACACACAGCGGCACAGCACCTCCAAGGAGACCAGGGGGCCCATCTTGAGCTTCGGGCAGAGGGGGTGGTGGCACAGTGGCCAAATCCCCCATTGGCGGCTCCTGTCCGGGAGATGGGGAAGAGCCCCTCACCTCCCCACCATCGGCCCCGCATGGGCTGGGGCCCCCGACACACCTCCTGGGCTCCAGCTGGTGAATCACACTGCTTGTCATCGGCCCTGAGCAGCCGACAGCAGGTGTGTGGGCTGCGAGTGTGTTTGGTCCCCCAGCCCCCCAGCTGGCTGCCCGCCCCGCTGCCTCCCGCACATCTGCCCGGCTAGTCAGCGACAGCCCCGCGCAGCACCCTGGAACCAGCATGTCTCCTCTCCCGCTTGCAGCTCTCCCTCAAGTGCCGGGCGCCGGAGTGTCCCAGCAAGTGTTCCAGACCTATGAAGCTATCCTCAAGAACTGATGCCCAGTCTGCACCCCACCCTGTTCCTGCCCGCCCACACTGCGGGGCCCTGGGAAGTGCAAGCTGCCCCCTCCTGGGAGGGCCTGTGGTACCTGGCCATCCTGGGGCCCCCAGACCTCACAGCCAGGCCTTCCTAGATCCTCTTGTGTGGCAGCCTCCCTGCTCGGGACCCCCTTGGCCATCGCTGCTGATGTATAGGGTCGGGGAGGGGACCAGAGAGCCCAGGCCAGGCAGCAGCTACTGGATGCTGGACCGAGCATTTTGCTTTCCTGGCGCCCTCAGGCAGCCACCCAGGAAAGTCCCTCATCGCCCCTTGGGTTGATGCCAGCAGCCCCCTCACCGTCCCTGGAGCTGCATCAGCAGCCTCATGCCCTGCCTCCCCGCTGCATCCACCCAGGTGGGGTCACCAGCCCACTGTCTGGAGAGCGGGCAGGAGTTCTCCAGGCCTGGCAGTGGCACCCTCATACACCCCTGCCTGTAGGACTCTCCTCAGAGAGTCCCCTAGGGTGGGGGGGAAGGGGGTGTTTCCAGGAGTGGGGGTGACCCTGGCGTCCGCTGCCCATCTCCCGGCCCCTGTTTCACTTGTGTCTGACAGAGCATTAGGTTTTCCTGTTACTGCTGTTTAATAATAAAGAAAGATTCTGCTTTTGGCAGTCACGAACACTTTTTCCCCTCCACCAAATGTCAGCATTAAAAGCTGCCCCCGGGGCCTGCTGATGGCTTTTCCTGCAATAACTATCTCAGATATATAAACAGAGACTCTATATTGTATGTTTACTCTTATTTTCAGAGAGAGATCGTGAATAAAACTGATGGTTTCAAGTGTGTCAGGTCCTGAGGCTCTTCTGGGGCGGGCCCTGGGCTCCACCCACCCCGTCCTGGCTCCCCAGCACGGCACCCTGGGGACGCAACTTGTCCTCCTCCCGCCCTCCACTCCCACCTGTCTGGCTGCTGAGCAGGTGCTAAGGACTCCATGGAAACCCCATCCTGGCACTGATTTGGCATGGTAGGGCAGAGCTGCCAGGGGTTCTCAGTGTCTGTTGGCTGTGGCAGGGCTCCCTGAATCAGTGCCCCCAGCCTAGAGCTGGAAGAAGAGAGGTGCCCTTCTAGCCTGGTCCCCTGGGGCACTGGCCCTGTGCTGCTGCCCTGCCTGGGACCTCCAGGGTAAGGTCAGCTGGCCTGGAAACCACAGACAAGACTCCAGATCGTGCAGCCCAGCACTCGGCCCTCAGCTCTAGAGGTTCCAAGGAGCAGGCTCGGGGTGCAGGATAGCCTGTCCACTGGCGCCCGGTGTGATGAGACCCCCAAAGAGTCTGGTTATTTTTTGCTTATTTGTGGTTTTTTTTTCTGCTCTTTTGGGTCATACCCAGCGATGCACAGGGGTTTCTCCTGGCTCTGCACTCAGGAATTACTCCTGGTGGTGCTCGGGGGACCATTTGGGATCCCAGGGATCGAACCCCGGCCGGCATGGGCCAGCCGCGTGCAAGGCAAACGCCCTACCAACTGGGCTATCGCTCCGGCCCCTTATTTGTGTTTTTTTTTTTTTAGTTTTGGGGTCACACCTGGAGAGGCACAGGAGTTACTCCTGGCTCTGGTTATTTTTGTTTCTGTTTTTGTTTTTCAGTTTTGGGGTCACACCGGCGATAATCACGAATTACTTCTGGTGGTGTAAAAATGATCAAACACGGGTCAGCACATGCAAGGCAAAGCCCTCCCCACTGTGCTATTGTTACAGTCCCCATAGACCCAAGAGTCTGAAACTGGGGAGAAAGAAACAGGCAGAGAAGCACCTTCTCCTGTGACCATGCCCAGCCCCCAGCAGAGCTGTGGGCAACCCATCTGTGCCCTTCCCTGTGCCCCTCAGGTCAGGAAAGCTGACCTTTGAGGCAGTGACTCCTGCCACTGCTGACCCGGGTTCGATCCCCAGCATCCCATATGGTCCCCCGAGCTCCCAAGCTCCGCTAGGACTAATTCCTGAGTGAAGAACCAGGAGTAACCCCTGAGCATTGCTGGGTGTGACCCAAAAAGCCAAAAAGAAAAGAAATAAAAAATACAGTGGGTCGGGCGTTTGACTTGCATGCAGCCAATCCAGGTTCAATCCCTGGCATCCCTTATGGTCCCCTGAGCACCACCAGGAGTAGTTCCTGAGTACAGAGCCAGGAGTTATCCCTGAGCATTGCTGGGTGGACCCAAAAAAGAAAAGAAAAATGAAAGTTGAGTTTTGGAGCTGGAACCATAGTAGAACAGGTAGGACATTTGTCTTGCACATGACCAACCTGGTTTCAATCTCTGGCATCCCATATGGTCCCCAAGCACTGCCAGGAGTAATTTCTGAGTGCAGTCCCAGGAGTAACCCTTGAGCATTGCTGGGTGTGACCTAAAAAGGGAAAAAAAATTTAAGAAAAATGGGAAGCAGGGGCTGGGGCGATAGCCCAGCGGGTAGGGCGTTGCCTTGCACGCGGCCGGCCTGTGCTGGCCTGGGTTCGATCCCCAGCATCCCATATGGTCCCCGGGCACTCAGGAGTAATTCCTGAGTGCAGAGCCAGGAGTAGCCCCTGAGCATTGCCGGGTGTGACCCAAAAAGGAAAAAAAAAAAGAAAAAATGGGAAGCAGGCTGGACTATACCTGCCAGTGCTCAGGAACCATGCTGGTCGCTGTGCTCAAGGAACTAGGTGGTACTTGGGACCAGGTTTCACTTGGGTGAAACGACCTTACAGGCAAAGCATGTGCTAAGCTGAGCCTCTCACATGCAAATCATCTCTCCAGGTCCTAAGATTTTTTCTTTTCCTCTTTGGATCACACCTGGCAATTATCAGGAGTTATTCCTGGCTCTGTGCTCAGGAATTACTCCTGGCAGTGCTCAGGTCACCATATGGGACGCCAGGAATCGAACCTGGTCAGCTGCACTCAAGACAAATGTGCTATCCACTGTGCTGTCACTCCGCCCCAAGTTCTTTTTATTTATAAGGACTGAGGCAGTGCTTGGGGAACCCACATGAGCTAAGGACCAGACCAGGGTCAGCCATGTGCAGTGCAAATGCAGTACCTCCTATACCATCTGGCTCCTAAAAGTTTAGGTTCTTGTGGGGAAGAGTTGGGAGAGCGGGAACACACTGGCATTATTTGGGGCTGCTCCCAGCTCTGCTTTGGGTCATTCCTGGCACTACCCAGACCCATGCAGCAAAACGTGTGCACTTGGAGCCATCTCTCTAGCCCCCGAGTTGAGTCCTTATATTCAAGAGCCAAAGGGCAGTAAAAGTGGCTGAGACAAAAAAAAAAAAAAAAAAAGTGGCTGAGACAGCAGCCCGGGCGTGCACAGTCCGGGCATCACACTGTCCCCAAGCACTGCCATGTGTGAATTCACCCACAACCAAGCATCTTATTCTCCCCACAGAAACTCAGTGGCACCTAATATACTTTCCCCATTTGACTACATAAACACTAGCACGGAATAATACATCCTATGCTTGGGAAAATTTTTGAGAATTTTTTTCCCACTCACCCGAGCATCCTCAGGCTTTTCTTTGAATAGAAGACAGACATTTCCCCCAGAACCAGACCCTTCACAGTTCAGTGCTGCCAGCACTTGGCATATTCCAGAGAATATTTCCAGATGAATTTCTCTTCCAGATCCTACCAGACTAAAGGTTGAGAAGGGTATCTTGGGATGGTGGGTGGCATGTGATTCATGAGCACACCTAAGAACCACTGGGTGTGCCCAAAACTAACAAAAATGATCATTTAAATCTCCACATGAGAAGGGCCAGAGCGATAGCACAGCAGGTAAGGCGTTGCCTTGCACGCAGTCGACCCAGGTTTGATCCCCGGCATCCTGTATGGTCCCCTAAACACCGCCAGGAGTAATTGCTGAGTGCAGAGTCAGGAGTAACCCCTGAGCATTGCTGGGTGTGACCAAAAGAATTTTTTTTTTTTCTTTTTGGGTCACACCTGGCAATGCTCAAGGGGTCTCCTGGCTCTACACTCAGGAATCATTCCTGGCGGTGCTCAGGGGACCATATGGGTCACCGGGGGATAGAACCCGGGCCGGCACAGGCCAGCCACATGCAAGGCAAATGCCTTACTCGCTGGGCAATCGCCCGGCCCCAAAGAAAAAATTTAAAAAAAATCTCCACATGAGGGTTTTTGGTGTTTTGGTTTGGTTTTGGGGATCACACATTGCTGTGCTTAGGACTTACTCCTGGCTCTGCGCTCAGGAATCACTCCTGGTAGGACTTAAGACCATGTGGGATGATGCGACTGAATTCAGGTCAGCCATATGGAAGGCAAAGTGAGAGCCTTACCTGGCGTACTATCACCCCGGCCTGCGCCTTACCTGCCATACTAACCCCAGCCCATGCCTTACCTGCTGTACTATCACTCCAGCCCAAGCCTTACCTGTTGTACTATCACTCTAGCCCACACCTTACCTGCAGTACTATCACCCTGGCCTGCACCTTACCTGCTGTACTACCTTCCCAGCCCCTTGAGGGTTTTTTTTTCTTTTTGGGTCACACCCAGCGACGCTCAGGGGTTACTCCTGGTTCTGCACTCAGGAATCACTCCTGGCGGTGCTCAGGGGACCATATGGGATGCCGGGGATCGAACCCAGGTCAACACAGGCCGGCCGCATGCAAGGCAAACGCCCTACCCGCTGGGCTATCGCTCCGGCCCCTTTTTGTTGTTGTTTTTTTTTTTTTTTTAATGTGGTTCTTGTTTCTTCTCTCTAGTACTGGTCTGTTTCTCTGTTTCTGTTGTGTTCCATCTGGGCTTTTTGCTCGCAACAAAGTTAGGATCCAACTCCTCCTTTCCCCAGATGGTTACCCAGTTGTCTTCACACTGTTAACTGAATAATTTATCTTTCCCCCACATTTGAAATGTCATTTTATCATATACCAAATTTCCACATATATATGAGTACTTTCCTACACTCTTCTGTACCAGAGGATCTTGTCTGTCCTGTCTTTTTTTTTTTTTTTTTTTTTTTTTGCTTTTTGGGTCACACCCGGCAATGCTCAGGTGTTACTCCTGGCTCTGCACTCAGGAATTACTCCTGGAG
Organism: Cryptotis parvus; assembly: GCA_021461705.1. Classification (NCBI taxonomy): domain Eukaryota; kingdom Metazoa; phylum Chordata; class Mammalia; order Eulipotyphla; family Soricidae; genus Cryptotis; species Cryptotis parvus. Next base: position 14,837 of record JAJIBD010014664.1, on the reverse strand, counting down.
GTGCTCGGGGGGACCATACGGGATGCCGGGGATCGAACCTGGGCTGTCACAGGCCGACTGCGTGCAAGGCAAATGCCCTACCCGTTGGGCTATCGCTCCGGCCCCCTGTCCTGTCTAATAAAGCACACTGGTCACTGAGCTTTATAAGAGACCAAGAGGTAGCTCAACAGGCTGGAGCACATGCATGCAGGAACCCTGGGTTTGATCCCGGCACTGCATGGTCCCCTGAGCACTGCCAGGAGAAGCTCCTGAAACTGCCCGATGCGGACCTGGAACAAAACAAAGTGCTGCTGGGGCGGAGCGACAGTACAACTGGGAGAATCTTTACGCAGCCGACCAGGGTTAGATTCATAGCATCCCATAGGTCCCTGAGCACCCCCCAGGAGTAATTCCTGAGTGCAGGGCCAGGAGTAATCCCTGAGCATCACCGAGTGTGACCCAAAAAGCCAGAAAAAAAAAAAACACTCTGCCACTTAACACTTTTTTTTAATTTTTTTAATTTTTCATTTTATTTTATTTTATTATTTTTCCCCAAAATTTTGTTACACCATTTTAGACATACAATTGAAAGATGCTCATGTAGAGTTTTGGTTCCACAGTGTTCCAACACCCATCCCTCCACCGAACCCATCTCCCATCACCAATGTCCCCACCTCCCTCCCCCTCCCACACCTCAACTACTTGGCGGGTTCTGTATGTCATTTCTCTCCTCTTTATCTCTCCCTCCCGCCTAACTTTCCTGCACATCGTGGAATGCAGTGCATTAAAGGACATTACTGTTTCCACTATTTTAATGGACCGCGTGGCTGCAAGCGGCGCGTGACCTGGGCTCGAACTGGTTTTGCTCTGTTAATGCCACTTACCACTTTCATGATTTGTTTTGTTTTGTTTGGGTTTTTTGGGTCACACTCGACAATGCTCAGGGGTTACTCCTGGCTCTGCACTCAGGAATTACTCATGGCAGTGCTGGGAGGACCATATGGGATGCCAGGGATTGAACCCGGGGTCAGCTGCATGCAAGGCAAATAAATGCCCTACCTGCTGTGCTAGTTCTCTGACCCCTCGTGATTTCTTTTTTCTTTTTTTTTTTCTTTTTTTTGGGTCACACCCGGCAATGCTGGGGTTTCTCCTGGCTCTGCACTCAGGAATTACTCCTGGCGGTGCTTGAGGGGACCATATGGGATGCCGGGATCGAACCCGGGCCGGCATGGGCCGGCGCGTGCAAGGCAAATGCCCTACCCGCTGGGCTAGTGCTCCAGCCCCTCGTGATTTCTTTTAACTTCCCTCCTTATTCCATTTGAGTTTTATTGTTTATTCATTCAACCATTCATTTTTTTTTTTATTTTACTTTTTGTGGTCACACCCAGCAATGCTCAAGAGTTATTCCTGGCTCTGCACTCAGGAATTACTCCTGGCAGTGCTTGGGGGACCATATGGGATAGGGAGGAATCGAACCCGTGTTGGCCACGTGCAAGGCAACTGCCCCTACCCGCTGTGCTATTGCTCCAGCACATTGCCCCTCACAGCGAATATTTAGACTGGGATGAACCCAGAGCCACAGCAGAGCCTGGCAAGCTACCTGTGGTGTATTCAATATGCCAAAAACAGTAATAATAATAATGAGCCTCATTCTCAACAAATGGAGACGTTACTGGCGCCCACTCGAGCAAATCGATGAACAACAGGAAGACAGGTGATACAAGTGGTGGGGGGGCTGGAAAGAACTCAGAGGCTGAAGCTCGCTTGCACACAGGAGGCCTGGCTTGCTCTCACACTGAGAGGGCCGAGAGTGGTCCCAGGCACTGCACTAAACAGCCTCTGAGCATCCTGGCTGTGCAACCTCCCTCATGAGTCCAGAGAGACCAACTGATTGGACATCCTGCAGTCACATTTATTCTTACATAAATTCACGTCTATTTACTTTTGGGGGGTTTTTACCAAAGGGCTCTCTTCCTTATATATGATACATGGATGATGTAAGCCTATTTCAATAAAGCACATAAAATAACACGAGTTATGTAATAACTCACGGTGAAACTCCAGGCTCGGTTTGGATTTCACTGGTTTGCCCACTCACATCCTTCTCCACTCCTGGATCCCACGTTCCTGCCATGCCTTGGTCTCCGCTGCCCGTGGCACTGTTTCTCCGACTTTGTCAGGACCTTGGCAGTTTTTTTAATTTTTTTTTCTTTTAGGGTCACACCTGGCAATGCTCAGGGCGTACTCCTGGCTCTGCACTCAGGAATTACTCCTGGCAGTGCTCAGGAGACCGTATGGGATGCAGGAATCGAACCCGGGTGGGCCGCGTGCAAGGCAAACGCCCTACCTGCTGGGCTATCGCTCCGGCCCCCTTGGCAGTTTTGAGGGGAAAACGGTCACGTGTTTCACACCCAGCTCTCTTGTCCGGGGCCCCTGCTTTTTTCCTCTTGGTTGGCGGAAGGGGAAGGAGGCTGTGGGTTTAGGGAGAAGACCCCAGCGCTACCCCTTCACTTGGCGAAGCTGCTGTCACCCCTTCTCGTGCTCTGATCTTTGGGGAGCAAGTCCCTAAGAGTGGTCTACAGTCAGAGAGAAAGTGGGGGGGCAGGACTGCCCATAAAGCATTCGCAGTTCTATAAGCAAATGCTTCCTCAGCATCTATTTATTTCCTCAAGAATCAATTGTACCACTCTGGACTCATGAATATTTATTTTACCTTTGTTGGGGGGCATCGGGGTGTCATAAATGGAGCCCAGGACCCCCCAATTCAGAATAGCCACTGCAGGGCTGCATGGTGCGGCTCTGGGTGTAGCCCCCCTGATCTGTGGCTCTGTTTACCACCTTGTGTGGAGGCTCTTGGGGGGCGTTTGAAGCAGGCATGGCCTCCCTTGGTCCTTCCCATATCCTTTGTTTATGTTTTTCTTTATTTCTAGGGGAGCACGTGGTCACACCTTAGGTGCTCAGAGTTTACTCCTGGCTCTGCACTCAGATCACTCTTGGTAGGGCCGAGGACCATGTGGATCCCAGGGATCACTTGCAGAAGAGCACCCGGCAGCTATCCTGTCGCTCTGTGCTTCGGTGCTGGTCACACTAGCCCCTCTCCTCACCTGTCCAGCCCACTGTCTTCAGGATTTGGCCTACATGTGTCCCTCACATGTCTCCTGTAGCCCCACCTTCAGCCCAGCCAGTGTCTCCCTGGGGTCACCTCGCCCCCTCACCAGCTTCCATTCCCTTCTGTCTCCCTAACAAGGCAAGAAGGCAGGAGCTGAGGAGATGTGGGGGTACATGGTGGGCACCCCAGGAGCACAGAGTAGTGGAACATGACTGGCTGCCTCTCTCTGGGGCAGGGGTGAAGGGACAAGTGAAAGAAACCGGGGCTGGAGCCACAGTACATCAGGGAGGACGTTTGCCTTGCACACGACCGACCCGGGTTTGATCCCCAGCATCCCATATGGTCACCCGAGCACTGCCAGGAGTAACCCCCTGAGAAGCACCGGATGTGACCCTAAAAAAAAGCAAAAAGGAGCCAAACAAAAAAAAATGAGGGGCCGGAGCGGTAGTCCAGTGGGTAGGGCGTTCGCCTTTGCGAGCGGCCGACCTATGCCTGCCCGGGGTTCAATCCCTGGCATCCCATATGGTCCCCCAGCACCGCCAGGAGTAATTCCTGAGCGAAGAGCCAGGAGTAACCCCTGAGCATTGCTGGGTGTGACCCAAAAAAGAAAAAAATGAAAGAAACGTCAAAATCTAGGGCCAGAGAGATCATACAAGGGCTAGTAGAGGGTGGGTCCTCGGAGTCCAGGGTCCCCTGAGCCCTGCCGGTACTGATCCCTGAGCCCTGCTGGCCCTGACCCTGGGCACAGAGTCACAAATTGCCCCTGGCAGTGTCTGGTGTCCCAAACTTGTTCCCACCAAAACCAGTGCGCCTTGGAACCAGAAGAATAACAAAGGTGCTTCTTGTCTTGCAGCTGAGCCCAGCCAAAATCCCCGCTACTACATATGGTCCCCAAACATCACCAGGGCTCACTTCTGGGCACATTCAGATGCAAAATAAAACAAGCCAACATGGGGCATGAAGGAGGCTTCAGTTTTGCTTATTTTATTTTGTGTTTTTTTTTTTGTTTGCTTGGGAGCCATATTCAGCTGTACTCAGAACTGACTTCTGGCTGTGCTCGGGGATCACTCCTGGTGGTGCTTGGGGACCCTGGGCAGTGCTAGGGATCGAATCTGGGTCAGTAGAGCTACCCACTACACTACACTACACTATTTCTCCAGCCTTTGGACAACCTGGTTTGATTCCTGTAATCAGATGGTTCCTGGGGACCTCCAGGAGCAACTCCTGAGCACAGAACTGGGAGCGGCCCACAAGCCTTATACATACATATATACATACATATATGTATATATACATACATATACACATATATGTATATATACATACATATATACATATATGTATATATACATACATATATACATATATGTATATATACATACATATATGTATATATACATACATATATACATATATGTATGTATATATACATATATGTATGTATATATACATATATGTATATATGTATGTATATATACATATATGTATGTATATATGTATGTATAAGGACACGTATACATACATATAGAATGAAGAGAATAAAGTTTCTCCCCAAGGGGCCAGAGAGGTATTAGAGTGCATGGGGCCCACGACCAACCTGGGCTCGGTTACCAGCATCCCAAAAGGTCCCCCAGTCACCGCCACTACAAGTGATTCCTAAGTACACTGCCAGGTATGGCTCACACGCACAGATACAAAACAGTTTCTCCCGCACAGGCTGCAGGCGACCTTCCCAGTGACACCTAGATGATGCTGTGCTTCTCGGAAGAGTGAAGCTCCGGGCCCGAGTGATAATCCAGTGGGGAGGACATTTCCCTTGCACGCAGCTGACCCAGGTTTGATTTCCTGACATCCCATATAGTCCCCCAAGTATTGCCAGGAGTAATTTTTTTTTTCTTTTTTGGGTCACACCCGGCGATGCTTAGGGGTTTCTCCTGGCTCTGCACACAGGAATCACTCCTGGCAGTGCTCGGGGACCATATGGGATGCCGGGGATCGAACCCAGGCCAGCACAGGCCGGCCGCGTGCAAGGCAAATGCCTCACCCTCTGGGCTATCGCTCCGGCCCCCACCAGGAGTAATTTTTGAGTGCAGAGCCAGGAACAAGACCTGAGCATTGCTGAGTGTGACCCAAAAAAGCAAAAATAAGAAGCTTGGACCCAGAGTCCTGCCCCATGGTCCTGCTAGACAACTGTGTCCAACCCTGTGTCCAGCTGAGCCTCAGGGCACGTGTGCCCCGAGGAGAGGGGCTCGGGAGTTTGTGGCAATCCTAAGACACCCTCTGTCCCCGGAGTCCTCCATTAATCTCAGACCATGCATGCTGAGAATCACAGGGGGACCACGATCAGCTCCCCCTAAAAGGTAAGCCCAGGGGCCGGAGCGATAGCCCAGCGGGTAGGGAGTTTGCCTTGCAAGTGGCCGGCCCGTGCCGGCCCGGGTTCGATCCCGGCATCCCATATGGTCCCCCCGAGCACCGCCAGGAGTGATTCCTGAGTGCAGAGCCAGGAGGAACCTCTGAGCATTGTCGGGTGTGACCCAAAAAGCAAAAAAAAAAAAAAAAAAAAAAAAAGGTAAGCCCAGGTCACAGGGAAAGGAGGAAGGAAGGAGGGAGAGAGGGAGGAAGGGAGGGAGGCTGGGAGGAAGGAAGGGGAGAAGCAAAGACAGAACCAGCTCCCCACGCGTGGCAGGAGCAAGTACAGAGGGTGTTTCAGGCAAGGGAGTGGGTCCCAAGGGCCTTAGAGACGACCACCCCCTCTCTGATGTCACTCGACAACCCATGGGGACCCAGAGGGGAGAGAAGCTCCGTGCACATATCCCTGTCTTGTTCCTAAAGGAATGGCTACAAAGACCTCAGACAAAGACCCCAACAAGCTCACAAAACCCTGAAGCCTGAGAAGGTAAAACGTGGCACAGGCTGGAGCAGTGGCACAGCGGGCAGGTGCTTTCCTTCCCGTGGCCCTCACGGATTCCATCTCCACAAGGAGCCCATAAGGAGTCATCCCTGAGCACAGAGGCAGGAGTAAAGCCTGAGCACCTAAAACAAATAAAGAAAAGTGAGGGGGCTGGAGTGATAGCACAGCAGGTAGGGCATTTGCCTCACACACGGCCAACCTGGGTTCAATCCCGGCACCCCATATGGTCCCCTGAGCACCACCAGGAGTAATTCCTGAGTGCAGAGCCAGGAGTAACCCCTGAGCATTGCTGGGTGTACCCAAAAAGCAAAAATAAATAAAGAGGGGCCGGAGTGATAGCCCAGCGGGTAGGGCGTTTGCCTTGCACGCTGGGTCGGCCTATGCTGGCCCCGGGTTCGATCCCCGGCATCCCATATGGTCCCCCGAGCACCGCCAGGAGTAATTCCTGAGTGCAGAGCCAGGAGTAACCCCTGAGCGTCGCCGGTGTGACCAAAAAAAAAAAAAAAATAAATAAATAGATAGAAAGATAAATAAATAAATAAATAAATAAATAAATAAATAAATAAATAAATAAACCTTCTCCCAGTCACTTTGTTACTTTTTCTTATCTATGTCTCTGTCTGTCTGTTTCTGTCTGTCTGTCTCTCTCTTTCTCTGTGGTGGTGTGGGAGGGCTGGGCCACAACTGGCCATGCTCAGGGGTCACTCTCAGTTTAGTGCTTAGGGTCACACCTTCCGTGTGGAGCGTGTCCACCCCAGCGGAGTGTCCACCCAGCGTCCACTCCAGCCTCGGAGCTGCCACTCTGGCCCTCTTTTCCTTTTTTTTTTTTTTGTGTGGCCTCACCCAGAAGTACTCAGGGTTTACCCCTGACTTTGTGCTCAGGGAGCACTCCAGGCAATTTTGGGAGGATCATTTGTGGTGCTGGGATCAAACCAGAATTACTCTGTGCAAGGCACCTCTGCGCTATTTTACAAGTCTCTTAATATAGCGGGTAAGGCCCTTGCACACAGCTAACCCAAGTTCAGTCCCTGGCACCGCATATGGTCCCCAAGACCCGCCTAGTGATCCCTGAGCACAGATCTAGACCCTGAATAGTTCCAGATGTAGCCCATAAACTAAACCAAAAAACAATAGGGGAGGCTGAAGAGTCAGGAATTAAGGGGTTTGCCTTGCTTGTGGCTGACCCAATCTGACACCTGGCAACATGTCCCCTGAGAACCACCACTGGGTTTGGCTCCCAAATTCCAACACCCCCACAACCCCTGCAAAAAAAAAAAAGGCAGTTACTAGGAACACTAGGTCAGTGACTGGGAACACTAGTTGCACAGACAAGCTAGTGAAACCCTTTGTGAGAATTGAGACGCGGGTCTGGGCGCTCCAGCCCCAGGTCAGAGGCTGGACCCCTCTCTGAGGCAAGCAGCGGGGTGGGCACACACCCCCCCACTTCCAAGCGGTGCCAGCTCCAGCAGAGGGGGTGCCAGGTGGGGGGCTCTTGGCTTTAATGAAAAGCTACAGGTGGAGACTTCAGAGCTGGGTCCAGCAGACGCAGGGGTGAGGGTCATTTTCTAGATCTTTCCACCCCTGGGTCAGGGCTGTGGGCTCAGCTGTTGTCACCTGGTGTCTGCTGCGCTTGGCGCCCACGTGACTAGATGACAACATTTGACATATTGTTTCCGAGGGGTCCTTCACCCCCGTGGGTCAGGTGAGATGAGGGTGGGGGCGGGGACTCCTCAAAGGTGCTCAGAGGCCGCCCCCACCCACCCCCGCCACGGGAGCTTCCCTTCCGCTTCCCTTTCTTCTCCTCTCACCGGGAGAGCAGGTTGTGGCTGGAGATGCGGTCACGCATTAACCAGGCAAGCGCTTAGGAACGGCACGAAAGCACGTAGTAGGGTGGCAAGGCGCGGTGAGTGGCGACAGCCCGTGACGGCCGCGGAGCCCCGCGCCAGCTCCCGCCGCGACTCGCCCAAGGTCGCACCGGCGCCCCCGAGCCGACCCGGGGCGGCTGGACTCCAGTGAGTGGCGCGGGAGCACCGCGCGCAGGAGCGGCCGTGGGCGGGAAGGCACCGGGATTGCGATCGGGGAGGGGTCCGCGCTCCGCGGAGGGGGCTGGGCGTCTCCGCGGGCTCCCCCGCTCCCCCAGTCACCTTCCCGCGCCCCTGCTCGGGAGGGGCGTCCCGGGCCGCTCGTGGGGGGTGGGAGGGCCCGGCGGGCGGTTACCTCATCGCCGCCTCCAGCCGACTCGGTTCACTTGCTCGCGCCGCCGGCTGGGGCGGCGACTCCGGGCGCCGGAGCGAGCGGAGAACGGAGGAACGAGGCGCCGGCAGCAGCCTCACCCCACGCTCCCAGATCGGCAGCAGGACCCGCGGCGCGCGGAGGTCGCGGCTCGGGGTTCGGCGCCGCAGGCGGAGCCCGGGGCGCGCTGCGGGTGTGCGCGCGGCGCGCCCGGGCGCTTCTCTCCAGCGCTCCGGCACCCGCCCGAGCTCCGTCGGCCGTCGGCCTGCTCGGCTGTGTCGCTGCCATCCCGCCACCGGCTTTGTCTTCGGGCCTGGCCTCCTCCGACCCCGCGACTCCGGGGGGCGGACGAGAAGCGCGGCGAGGCCGGGGCGCAGCGGGCAGGGCGCGCGGGGGCGCACCGCGCGGCACCGGCCCATGAGGCTTCCCAGAGCGGGGCGCGGCAGCGCGCGAGGGCCATGGGGGGCAGCCTGCGGGTGGCCGTGCTGGGCGCCCCGGGCGTGGGCAAGACGGCCATCATCCGCCAGTTCCTGTTCGGCGACTACCCGGGGCGCCACCGGCCCACGGACGGGCCGTGCCTCTATCGGCCGGCGGTGTTGCTCGACGGCGCCGTCTACGACCTGAGCATCCGCGACGGCGACGGCTCCGGCCCGGTCCAAGCCCGGCAGGGCCGGAGGTAGTAGTCCCAGGGGCGGGCAGGTGGCATGTGACCGCGTGTAAGGATGTGTGTGCGTAGGCGTGTGTGGGTCCGTGTGACCGGGCTGTGCGCCAATGTCGTTGGCCTGGGGCCACCCCACTATATGTTTAGCTGCTGAAGGAGAATTGTGTATTTTTTTGGGGGTGTATTTCACCCTTTCTCAACCCTCAAAGCAGATGAAGACTGGATGATGTTGCAAAGTGGCTTTTTCACTCCTGTAAGTGCCTCTCTGGTTGCCTGCTGGTGGTGTCTGGCTGATTGAACACAGGCTCGGACCTTTGGAGTTGGGTGGCAGGGGGAAGCAGCGTCTGGGTACGCTTTGAGCAGGGCCGCTGTGGCAGAGGCTGGGCACAGGACGGGGTAAGCTTCCGTGGAGGAAGGGTGTCATTCTCGCGATTTGGTGCAGAGCCTCCGTTATGCACGGTCCGGGAAAGACAACCCTTGGAGCAGGAGGGGCTGACAGTTTAAAGGAGAGATTTAGCGGGGGCTTCCCGGAGGGGGTGGCTTCTGGCCCGAACCTGGCAGCATGAAGTTCTGATGAAAGGAAGCGGCAAATGCATATTGGGGCAAGCTGAGCGTGCACGTAGGTGGGAGGCCTAACCATGTCCAGCTGCGAGCGCTCAAGGGGCCGTGGAGGGTGGGCTTTGGAATTCGGAGGCCGAGGTAAACAGCTAGGGGCGTGGAGGCAGGGGCGGACCTGGCCCGAGTGGGGGAAGCCGAAAGCAGTAGGAAGATGGCGAGCACCTCGGGGAGACGGAGAGAGACAGGGTGCCTGACCTGTCTCAGGCACACTTTGGGAGTCTTAGCCCCAGCGGCTGGGAGGATACAGAAGTTTGGGGGAGAGGGCCAAGAAATGCCACGGGCACTGCCTGAGAACCGAGGCCCAGCTGGGAGCGGAGCGGCAGGGCCCCCTGCAGAATGTCGGGTGCCCGACTGGGGAGGAAGGCCCAGCAAACCCTGGCCTCCCGCCCGCAGGAACAGACAGACTCGAAGGACTGGAACTTGCAGGACACGGACGCCTTCGTGCTCGTCTACGACATCTGCAGCCTGGACAGTTTTGACTACGTGAAGGCCCTGCGCAGCGCATCGCAGAGACCAGGTGGGGCAGCCGCGGTGTGCCGGAGGGCTGGGGGAGGTGTGCCACAGGAAGTTTGTTGGGGTCTTTGTCCGAGGTGAGTGTTCGTGGTGATATGGCTCCCGGGCCTTCTGAGTCAGGCCTTTTGTCCAAGGGAAAATCTCCAACCAGATTTGATCGCCAGTATGCGTTGGTGGGGCCGAAGTGATAGTACAGCTAGGAGGGCGTTTGCCTTGCACGTGGCCAACCCGGTTCGATCCCCGGTACCCCAAATGGTCCCCCAAGCATATCCTGAGTGCAGGGCCAGGAGTAGTCGTGGCCCCCAAACCAGAAATCAGGGTGTGTTTGCTGAGGGTCCCTGTTCACCAGAGGGGATGCTTCAGAGACTATATACCTGCCAGGGGTGGGTTTTCTAGCTTTGGGGTCCAAGGCACAGCGGCCCTCATCTCCCATCTGGACCCCTACCCCCAGGCCGGCAGGCGCGCCTGAGGCGCCCATCCTGGTGGTGGGAAACAAGCGGAGATCGGCAGCGGCTGCGCTCCGGACCTCGGCGCCGCACTGGCCACCCTGGTGCGCAGAGGATGGCGCTGCGGCTACCTCGAGTGCTCGGCCAAGTACAATTGGCACGTGCTTCGGCTCTTCCGCGAGCTGCTGCGCTGTGCGCTGGTGCGCGCGCCCTGCACACCCGGCCCTGCGCCTGCAGGGGCGCTGCACCCGGCGCTGCAGCCTCATGTGATCGAATTGGACCCCGCTGTTCCTGGGGCGGGGCACAGGACGGACACAACCCGGGGATCGGATTGGACAAGAATGCCCAGCTTGTCTCGGATTGGATGGGAGCGCCTCCCTGCTGATTGGAGGAGGGAAAGTTCCGACCCGGTCTCCGGGCGACCGGCCTGTCTTGGAAGCTCATTGGGTCACCTTGAACCTCTCTGGGTCAAGATCTTACTGGATGAAAGGAACTTGGCTGTGAATTTGATTGGCTGTTCTGACTGCGCCTAGTGCTTCATTGGAGACACTCTTAAGTGCGATCTCTCAGGAGGCAATAAAAGGGAAAAGAGTCTCCGGTGCGCTGCGCATTTCTGGGATGGGGCTGCTCTGTGCTCCTGGAGGTGAGCGTCCAGGCATCGCCTTGGCGGTTCACTCCAAGCCATTAACCTGGCATGGGGGAGGGTCCTAAAAGTTGAAGCCCCAGGAAGCAGACACAAGTGATTGGAACAAAACTTTACTGTCAGGCTGTGCAGGGCCACGGGAGCTCAGGAGTCTCCGGTGAGCTGGCCCTGCCACCTCTAAGGCATTCAATAATATTAGTTAAATAGCAACGCTGATCCCGCAACCGGAATGTACAGAGGTCCCATTGTGCAAGTGGTCCCGTGAGGTCTGGTCCCAAGAGGCAGCAGAGGGCGGGCGGTTCCCTGATGCAGAAGGGGTTAAGGCCACAAAGGAAAAGGGGATGAAATGGGGAGGAGGGGGTTGGTGGCAGTCCGTCACATCCAGGAATCTGGCTCGGCCCTGGGGGTAACCGAATGCAGGGCATGCCAGGGCCCTGGCTCCAAGGGTCCAGATGGACGTCGGGGACCCCGAGGTGTGGGAATGCGTGAGGGGCTTCGGTCTGGCTGAGTGTCCATGCGGCCCCGTGCCCAGGTCCTTGGGGTTTCCGGGCAGGCCGGGAGGCTCCCAGGTGCATCTGGCCGGCCCCCAGACCCGGGCAGGGGCTGCCTTCATCAGAAGAACTGGACAGGGCTGGGCCTCGAGCCCCTGGGAGCCCGTTGGCCATCCGCCCAGAGTCCCCAGGTTGGCCCCCCTTGCCAAGCAGGACACTAAGGGACGAGGAGGAGGAGCTAGAGGAGCAGTAAGCCGAGTCGGGAGCTGGCTGCTCTGGGGCCCCGCGGGCTCAGGGGCCGGTCCCGTCAGGGTCCTGCCAGCTTCGGCCTCCAGGGCCCGGGCATTGGCCAGGGAATTCCTCTTCCAGGCGCTGGAAGAGCTGGCGCTCCTGCTGCGGGTCAAGCTGCAAAGGCGTGCGGAAGACGCTGGCCGGTGTGGGGCCCAGCTCTGGGCTGGGGCTGGACGTGTGGGGCGGCCGCGGGGCTGCAGGGCTGTGGGCCCGGGGCGTGTGGGGGCTGCTCCTCCCGGAACCCCCCGGCCCCCCAGCACACAGGAATGCTGCCCATCACGGTCTCTCCGCACCAGCAGCACGGCCTGCTCCTCCCGGCTCTGGCTCCGGGGCCGCCGGGCAGGGCGTGGGGCCGGCAGCCGAGCTCCCCTGCCTGCTGGAGGCCCCCGGGGACGTCCCCGGTCCAACCGGTCTCGAGATTGGCTGCGGGGGCGGGGGGCCGTCTGGGGGAGGCAGGGGGTGCTTGTGGGCAGCCGGCGGCTGGGCCGCTCCCCTCTGGGGGCCGGTGGCCAGGTCATCACTGCGGGCACCCAGGGGCCCGCTCTGGGCTGAGGACGCCGAGGAGTCGCTGTCCCCGGAGTAGCGGCGGGAGCGGGGGTGGGGGCAGCTGGTCCCGAGGCCTGGGGCAGGGGGACAAGAGGGAGATGTCAGGAGGGGCGCGGCTGGGTAACGGATGGGAAGACACCTGTGGTGTGCTCATGGGGGTGTGTGGGTCCTGGGGACTTCCAGGGAGAAGTGAGACATGGATCAGCAGCTTCCTGCTCCAGGCACCCCCGCCCCGACAGGGGGAAGCAGCCAAGCCTCCAGGGCCCTCGACTCCCTTCCCCAGGCCTCTGGTTTCCTGGGCCGGGCAGGCAGGCCTGGCGGCCAGGCAGGAGGAAGCAGGGTTGGACTGGCCGGCGCCCAGCCCCAGGGCCCGCCCCAGCTGTGTTGTTCCTGCGTTGCCATGGAGACGGGAAGTCGGGCCCGCCCCCACCCACGGGAACTTTTCCCAGGGTGTGAGTCACTCCTGGAGCGGAGCGCAGGCTCCTTTGTGATCTGGGCCAGGACCGACACCCCCACGCCTGCCCCCCCACCCCAAGTCCTCCTGCCTCTCACCTGAGTGGGCTCTCGGCCCTTCCTTTGGAGCTTCGCGAGCTGATGGGTGCCACCTCGGGCCGGGAGCCCCCGCCGTTCACTCCCAGGGGCCGGGCTGGCGGCCCGGGGGGCTGTGGGCGGGGACACCCTCTGCGGGGAGAAGGTGCTGGCCCTGGAAGGGCGGTGGGCTGCGGGGAGAGAAGGCGGCGCCGGTGAGGGGGTGCCAGACCCACGCTCCCGCCCGGCCCCGCCCCGCCGCCCTGACCTGCGGAGGAGCAGCGGCAGGGGTCGTGCTTGTCCAGGTAGTGTTCCAGCGTGTCCCAGCCGCCACCCACTCGGACCATCACGTGGCTCCGAAGTACCTGTGGGAGCCCCGAGGGGGCAGGTCAAGGCCCGCCCGGGGCTCGGTGCTGCCCGCCGCGGGGCCGCCTGCCCGCTTACCCGCACGAAGATGAGCAGGCTGGAGTCTCCCACACGGTACTTCCCCTCCGAGACCTTGATCATGGGAAACTGGTCCGGGCAGGTGCAGCGGCCCAAGATCTCCCTCACCTGAGCGCACCGTGGAGAAGTCAAGGGTCAAATCCTCCCCAACCCCCTTAATTCGTTTCTTGGGGGGACGCATGCAGGCACGTGCTTCCCTGGGGCTGCATCCCTGCCCTCCCATCCCTCAGGGGCTGATGTCAGCAGTGCAGGGTCAGGAGGAAGGAAGCCCTTCTGGGGCAGGGGCTGGGCACCCAGCAGGACAGCCTCCACACTTGACCTCTCCCCTGCGCTCCTTCCCCTTTAGCTGTCGGGGTTACTGACCAGATGATGGGGCTCTGGTCCCCCTTCACCCACTTCAGCCATGCCGGTTAAGGCAGGCGGCCACGGAGTGGGGACGTGAGTGCTCGGGCACTGCCTTTGCTGGCTCCGGCGGCCGCCACATGCCTCCCAGGCAAGGAGCTGCCAGGCTGGATGTGGGCAGCCCGCGCCGCCGGGAGCCAGACACTGAAATGAGCAGGCGGAGATGGGAGTGACCCTGACTGGGCTGTGGGGGCGGCCTCTGCCCACAGCCATCGGCTCTGCCCTGGGATCAGGGCATCCTCGTCCTCAACTTACGATAAGAAGGAAACTCGGAGCCTGGCTGTGGGAGTATCGGGGACACACCGGTCTTGGGAGCAGAAGCGGCAGCGGGAGGGGCCCGTTGGTGGCTGCGGCTCAGCTGCTCCCCACGGGGCGTCCCAGACCAGTGAGGTGCACAGGAGTGCGGGGTAGGGGCTTCCTGGCACTTGCTGAGCCCAGCCGCGTGCAGGCGCCTCCCGTGACGGGCACCTGTCCCCACCTCCCTGTAAGAAGCACAGATGTCCGGCTCTCGAGCGAAAGTGGGGTCTGCAAGGAGGCCAGCGGTGCCTGGAACAGGACACGATGCACGGGCCCTTTGCCAAGCCAGTCGGGGGCTGTGTGAGCTCCCAAGGGGTCTCTTGCCGTTGCTGCCCCTTTCAGGGGACAGGAAGGGAAGGCGGCCCCTGCGAGGTCTGGGGTCCCCGGGCAGTGCCCCAGCAGGTGGGCCGAGGGTGGGCGCGCCGTCGGGACTCACCAGCTCATCAAGGTTACGCAGGTCACTGGGTGTCATGCGCGGCCCTCGGGCAGGAGCGCCGGGCGCAGAGGTGGTTTCTGCCAGGTCCTCCGGCGGCGGGGCACTGGGGGGCGGAGGGGGGTGGCCCGCAGCTCCCGCCCGATCTCCTGCTCGAACTGCACGAGGCGGGGAGCCAGCAGGCCCAGGCGGGCCCCGCGCCGGCCACCTCCAGCAGGCACAGCACCACGCCTTTCTTCGTTCTTGCGCAGGACCAGGTCCTCGGTCTCAAACATGAGCACCTCGGGCACCCC
>JAJIBD010014663.1:0-30000 GCA_021461705.1 Cryptotis parvus | reverse complement strand
GGAGTTTTGGGCCCTGCCCTTTCCTTTGCCTCCATGCCAGTTGCCCCGGAAGAGAGAGAGACCCACCCACGCCAGACCCACATGTCCCTTGGTGCGCGGTCCTTCGCAGCCACACGATATTTTTATAGGATACTGATTTTTGCCTAAGGTTCTTCCCAATTTCTTTCACATTTATACATAGTAAACAGTTATAGACATGTTTTAACTGATACCAGTAAGCCTGGCAAGAAGCCAGAGCAAACCACACATCATGCAGTTAGTCATTCTCAACATCCAGACTCCATAGTTCCTCAGAGCTCCATCCAAGAGAAAACCTGATCTTCCCCTTTAAGTTTCGCCAGTAAATGCTCGGGTTGAGAGCCTTCTACTGAAACTATACCACCTACACGGTAAAGCCTGGCAAGCTACCATGTTTTACTTACTTTTAATGCCAAAGACAAGTAACTATTATGGACCTCAGTTCCATAACCTGAAGAATGGTTTCAGGGCTCCTCCTGTCCCTGTAGCAAGTAGATGTCCTTGGCTTGCACTTGCTCGTGACAGGACTAATGGAGACGTTACTAGTGCCCACTCGAGCAAATCGATGAACAATGGGAAGGCAGTTGTACAGTGAATCTCTATCTAAAATGATGAAACCTTTTCTTCCCTTCCAGACTATGGATTACAGAACATACATTAAAAGGTTGTCATGTGTATCCTTTTGCCTCTATTTAATTCTCAGTTCTAGGTTGGCATTAGTACCTTCGACAATTATTAGCACCCTGTTCCATTTTCTGTCTTACCTAACCTCTAACTCCCACACGTTTGTGATAATTTCTACCTTTGACAAGACCTCCAGGGAAAGAAATAAAGAACATGCCATGGAGGTGGGCTGGGGAAGGGGAGGGAACCGGGGATGTTGGTGGTGGGAGATGGGCACTGGTGGAGGGACGGGTGCTGGAACACTGTATGACCAAAAACCCAAACATGAACTTTTTAATTGTATATCTTTTTATTTGTATATCTCACGGTGGTATAATAAAATACTTAAAAATAAATAAAAAAGAAAAGAAAAAGATTGCACTGTAATGAAGTAAGAAGAGTAGAGAGAAACTGAGTCTCTGAGATGGGTGTAACTTCCCCTAATATCATAGCTAGTCCGTATCTGAGCTAAGTGCTAGAGAAGGGGCAGGAGAAAAGTGCCTTAGCCAGCACAGAGGGCAGAATCTGTGCACCCTGAGAGCAATGAATGCTCTAGAAGCTCACTAGTTAATTGTGCTACCAGTCAACTGAAGGCTGCAGAAAGGGGAGTGTGTGTGGCCTGGAAGGGGAGCCAGAAAGTGTTATGCCCTTGAAAGATCTCTCTGAGGACTGGGCTGCTCCGAGAGCTTTAGTCTTTATTGGAGTTTCCAGAAAATCTTTTGCAAACTCCTCATGTACAGCCAGTGGTTCGGGCTCTGAGCAGCCAAACTGGTGTTGATTCTTAGCACCGACTCAAGCAGTTCTGGGGGTGGAAACCAAGTTTCTTAGTGTACATCATGACTGGTAGAGAATTGGGGACATTGGTGGTGGGAAATGGGCACTGGTGGAGGGTGGGGTGCTGGAATACTATGCGACCGAAACCTCTAAACATGAACAATGTTGTAATTGAATATCTCACTGTAGTATAATAAAATATTTAATTAAAAATGTATTTCTGCAAAAAAATGATGAAACCATGACATTAGAAGAAATCTCACACTGATTAGTAAGGAATAATAAAAATATCTAGAAATAGACCAAAATTTTTAATGATATTTTGATCTTTCAAAAAAAAGAAAATCAGTGAATAAATTGCATAAGTCAGTGCTGTTTGAATATATATGAAAACAAATTTTAAACTCCTCTCACATCCACAAAAAGTAACTAAAATTGATCATGAATCTAGTGTTACAATATAAAATAATTAAGTATTTTAAAGAAAACATGTATGATTCTCAATAACCTTGGTAATGAAAGAATTTCTTATGTAGGAGAGCAAAAAAAAGCAAAATACTTAAAATAACAGTTGAATTGTAAAACAATAAAAAGCAATTTAAATTTGAACAAACTTATCTAAAGTCACATTAGCCAAGAGTATATACAGTTAACAATTGTGCTCTAGAACGATGTTCACTATAGTTACTCAAGAAGAAAACAGAAATTCAAATCAAAAGGAGAGAGGACCATGATATAGAATGGGAGTTAGTATGCCCTAGATTTGTATCTGACCTTAATTATAGACCCTGAACATCCTTTGGAATATTCCTGGAGATTTCTGAGTACCACTTGGATAACCTTTGTGGATGGTAGTTACCTAGGAGACTCTGGAACCAGAGTTCTAGCATTACCATGTCATCAGGCACTAGATTTGAATTTTAAGGTCCATTTAGCCAATCAATCATAACAAAAGCAGCATCCTCATCCCCTGAGCACCACAGGGAAGCCCCTCACCATCATCCCATCATCCACCCCAAAAAGAAAAAGAAATAGTACTATGCAATTACATATCCATTAAAATGGTTCTAATAAGCACAAAGGCAAAACACCAATACCAAATCCTGACATCAGAATAAAGTAATCAGAACTCTAATGCATTGCTGGAGAAAAAAAATCCATCTTTGGAAAACAGACAATTTTGTGGCTAGATGTGCTTTCATATAATACCAAGTTATGGTTTTTTGAGGCATGTTCTTGTGCGAAGGGAGTAACCTTAAAGCAAAAGGAGGAAAAAAATCTTGTACATGATCTATTATGGTATTTTATCTACTTTAATAACAAACTCTTAGGAAGAGAAAGTAATTATCAATAATGATCCCAAAGCAAATAACCTAAAATTTTTAATGTAGAATGAAAACATTATAGAAGAAACATAAAATGGAATACTACTCAGATATACAATTAAAAAAATGAACTGTTCACATGCTCTGAGATGTGGCAGAGAAAGGATTAGGCTATTCACAACCAAACAATAAAGGATAATATCAGTGATATTATGGATATTATGTTGAGTGAAAGAAGCCAATTTAGAAGTTTTCATTTATAAGAAAGTTTTTAACAGAAAAACTCTCAGGGAACAAGGCACAAATTTGGGGTTGCTAGATATTGAAATTGAAGGAGAGTTTGGCCATGTCATAGCAATGTGATGATAGAAATGTTTTACACACTAACAGCAATGTTGGTTATGAAATTATTCGTTAAAACTTATTAACTGCCCACACAGAAATGTTAGCTTACTTGTAGATCAAAAGAGAAAAGCTACGCTGTCACACCATAAAACAAAATTATGTTATCAAATTGGAAAATAACTTAGATATATATATATATATATTTAAATTGTGTAATAATAAAAAATCCTTATAAACTGATAAAAAAGATTGTTGGGTATAAAGAATTTGGAGAGTGTCTTTTTCTAGAAATTTCATTTATAGAACTATCTCTACATAATCTATCTAGTGACTCTATATGATAATGTTTAAAAATGCTCATTCTGGTGCAATGTGCAATTACAATAACTGGATATCACCTCCAACATTATTACTAAAGTCAGTAAATTCTTTTAGTATACTTATAAAATGAAATTTCATAAAGAATTGATAATAAATTTACTGGTACCTATTAATGATTGCGAATCATTTGTCATTTGTATCATTTGTCTTCCAATTCATCAAAATGCTCGAGCAGGCACCAGTAGCATCTCCATACATCCTGTCACAAGCAAGTATAGCCCAAGGGCATCTGCTTGCTCCAGGAACACAAAGAGCTTCAAACCATTCCTTCAGGTCATGGGAATGAGTTCTATAATAGCTACAGGTTTTTGGCATATCGGATGCAACGTGGGTAGCTTGCCAGGATATGCCATGTAGGTGGTACACTCTCAATAGTATGCTTTCATCTCGAGCTTTACTGATGCACCTCAACAGGGAGAGATCTGCTTTTCTCTTAGGTGGAGCTCTGAGGAGATGTGGAGTCTGGATATTGAGAATGACTGACCTCATGGTGTGGGGGTTCTCAAGGCTTCTTGCTATGCTCAATGGGATATATTGGCTAGAACCTGCCCAGAACTGTATACAGTGTATAAATATGAAAGATCCTGTGAAGGGACCTCGTCCTAACTTCCAATATTATCTGAGACTGTCACAAGGCTACAGAGTGGCTGCGCGCGCCAGCACAGCTGTGCTTCTGGAGTGCCTCTCTCTGGGGTTGCTGGCTGTGGTGGTTGGGAACTCACAGCCATGCCTTCCAATGGAGGTGGAGGAATGGGAAGAGGAGCCCAAATCCCCACTCCAAGTTCAGCCAGCGTGGCCCTCCCCCCCGCACGAGTGAGCAAACCCCTTGGAGCTATGTTGGACTTGGCCAGGTGCTGGCCAAGCCATTTACCGCCCTCCGGATGGAGAGACACTCCATCATTGTGAATAAGGTTCATAATATCACTGTATCACTGTCTTCCCGTTCATCATCGATTTGTTAGAGCGGCACCAGTAACATCTCCATACGACCTGTCTCATGCAAGTAGAGCCCAAGGGCACCTGCTTGCTCCAGGAATATAAAGAGCCTTAAACCATTCCATTAGGTCATGGGAATGAGGTCTATAATTATTACTGGTATCTGGCATATCAAATATGACACGGGTAGCTTGTCAGGCTCTGCCGTGAGGGTAGCATACTCTTGTAGTCATCTCAAAATCCAGCATTTATTGATGAACTGTGTGGTCCCTCGAGCTGGACTGTGATAGGCTGGTCTGCTGGGTGGAGTTCTGATGAGGGGGAAGTCGGATGTGGAAAATGGAGGTCCTCATGGAATGGGGGGTTCGTCTGGCTTGTTATGAGGCTCTTTTGGGGTGGCGGGCCAGGGCTAGAACCTGCCATCCCTCCCAGGCTCCTCATGAGCATCTGAGCACAGTGAGAGCCAGTAGCAGCTCTGCCCCATGTCTGTCTCAAGGTTCATAATATAATATTGAAAATAAAAAATGAGTAAAGTCAATATATTGTGATATAAGAGTAAGATTAGTTTAGCAAATATATAAGCATAAACAAATAAGGTATTGCTATAGACATTGTATTTAAATTCATGCTATTTCAGGGAAATGTAAGGATTTACAAAATAAAATTATTAAAACTAATGAATGAATTTACTGCAGTTGAAATACAAAAAATATGAAAAATCATCTATATACAGTAATAATAAATTACTAGTCAGCAAGAATAGTTAATCCCATGTACAAGTATATATATATATATGTGCATATATATATACACATACACACATATAATTAACTAAATTAGGAATAAATTTAATCTATGTGGTGAAAGATAACATTGACAAATACAGGTGTTTGAAAAGAAAATAAAAAGACACAAATAAGTGAAAGAAATCCTATATTAAGGACTTAAAATATTATCAAAAGATTTATCTTACTCAAAGCAATTCATGATTTTAAGGAAATTCTCTATCAAATTCTCAAAGGCTTTATTTTCCCAAAGAAATAGAATGAACAGACCTAACATATATATGTATATGTATATATTATATAAATATATATGCATATATATATTTACTTGTCTTCCCTTTGTTCATTGATTTGCTTGAACAGACACCAGTAACATATCCATTTTTTGGGAATGAGGTCCATTAATGTTTCTGTTTTTGGCATATTGAATAGACCATGGGTAGCTTGCCGGTCTCTGCTGTGACTCTGGGTTCATCCCAGGGGACCCAGTTTTTTCTATGTCAAACCATCAATCATCCAGGGGCCCATGGGGGCAGAGCCCTGGTTGTCTGGGTGTAGATAAACCTGTCTCCTCTTTGCCACTTGATGACGCAGCCGGGCACTGCAGCCAAACCTGCAACACTTTGAGGGGCAGGTTATATATATATATAAATATATATCACTTATCACTTATCTTCCCATTGTTCATTGATTTGCTCGAGCAGGCACCAGTAATGTCTCCATTTGTCTTGTCGTGAGCAAGTGTAGACCAACGTCATCTGCTTGCTCCAGGAACTTGAAGAGCCTCAAACGTTCTTTCAGGCTTTTGACAAAGAAGTCTGACCATCTCGTAGATGGGTGCCCTCACATTCTTTTGACATCCCATGGGATTCAGTTGATAAACAGCTCTAGTCCTGTGGTCGTCCCTAAATCTCATCATGTATCCTGCCCATCTGATTTTCATCATCTTTGCAAATGAGACAACATCTTTGCTTCTTGATTTTCGATGGAGGTCAGAACTCCAGATTCCTAGAGTGAAGTGTGATACTCCAAGCATGACTCTTTTGATTCCTCTTTTGGCTACCTGAATAGCCTTCTCATCCTGTTTTCGTAGGGCCAAGTGTCTGAGGCATATGTTAGTGCAGGATTAATGGTGGAATCGAAAATGGTGCCTGGAGCTGGAGGTTCTTCATTTTCTTTACCACTTCCTTGATGTTCTTGAAGGGGTTCCACGCTGCTCTCTTCCTCCTGCATAGTTCAGGTGCTAGGTCATTTGTTATGTTGAGTTCTCAACCCAGGTATACATGACTGCTTCATTCGGAGATTATTTTTGTGTTGAGATCAAACGGATAATCAGGAATGAGTTCATTGCTCATGAACATTGTCTCTTGAAGTTCAGCTGCAGTTCAACCTTTCCACACTCACAGTCGAAGTCAGCCAGCATTTGTGCTGCTTGGCGGATATTTGGTGTTATTAGAATGATGTCACAGCGAGTGAATGTGGTATAGTTGCCAACTGTCTATCTCCACTCCCATTCCTTTCCATTCCAGTCATCGCATGAAGTTCTCGAGGGTGGCACTGAAGAGTTTCTGTGAAATGTTCTCCCTATAGAGCCCCTCTCTTTACGTTGATGATTATATCCTTGTAGAATGGTGAGATCTTAGTAGTGAATCCATAATACAGCTCATAGAGGATCTTGATGTATTGAGTTTGGACTCCCTGTTTAGCTAGGGCTTTGATGACTGCTTCAGTCTCAACAGAGTCAAAGGCTTTCTTTTAAATCTATGAACATTAGACAGAACGGCATCTTGAACTCTCACGAATCCTCAGTGATCTGGTCACCATATGGATATGGTCAATTGTGCTGAATACTTTTCAGAACCCGGGTTGCTCACATGTTTGTCCTTTATCTAGTGTTCTGCTGATTCTATTCAGGATGACTCGAGGGAATAATTGTAGATGACAGATAACAGGCAGATGGGGTGATAGTTGCCACTTGAATATACATATATATATATATATATATGTATATATATAAACACATATATATAATATATTATATATAAAATATATATTAACCACACATGTCTGGATACCTAGAATAATATCAAACAAAAAAAAGCTAGAAGCACTTTGCTTGCTTGATTTCTCAATTTCAAAACTATGCTATTAAAAAGAATCTGTTATTGACAAAATAAAGAGACCCAGAGATACATCGATTGATGGAATAGAAATGAAAGTAAGAAACTATCCAAATGGATAGATGATAGACAGAAATGACAGTCTTGATCAATTGTACTACCAACATAAAGAATATAATTAGACAATTATATCACATAATACATGGAAATTAAAAAGAGGGTAGCGCAGAGATATGGTAAAGAAGTTTAAATGCACATCTTGCTCATAGCTGACCTTAGTTTAAGCACTGGCACTACATGGTCACAGAGCAATGCTATATACAGTCCTAGAGGCACCCGTGGGGGGCTAATGAAACCAAATCAAAATCTCAAACTCAAAATAGATTATAGGGACCAAAGAGATAACACATCAGGTTCATTCCTCAGTATCCCAGATGATTCCCCAAGCACCACCAGGAGTAACTCCTCAGTATTGTCAGATGTGACCCCTAAAATTACCAAAAATGTAAAACAGACAATGATAAAAATAGATTATATTTGGAATATAAGACCAAATACAATAAACCACCTAAAAGCAAATATAAACAATAATCTTTGTGACATCAATATTGGGAAAGATATTGTGGATCTGACTCTAAAAGCAAGGCAATAAAGTAAAAACAAAAACTATTACTTAAACTAACACTAAACCAACAAAATGAAAACAAAACTTGCTTAGCGAGCAAAAGTAATTTTGAATCATTTATAGCATAAAGGTTTAAAATGAAAAACATATAAAGAACTCATACAACTCCATAAAAATCCTGCAGAATGATGCAGTTCAAATATGGAGATATGATTTCTATGTGTACACACACAGACTTAGTTGTCTCATCTAAGTATATATTTATACTCCTCCAAAGAAAACTCTCCAAAGAATTCCTCCAAAAAAAAACTCTTCTGAATTATAAACCCTCCTGGAAATTCAAACAATACTGTTGAATGTATTTCATTCTTTTTGTTTTAAGGGTCACATCCAGCTGTGCTCAAGGCTTACTCCTCTGTGCTCAGTGGACTGTATGTGGTGCTGGGGATTGAATTGGGGGAGTCACGTTAATAACAGCCTTCTCACACCCTTGTGCATTATCTCTTAGCCCTTTTCCTTCCTTCTGTTTCTCCATTTACATACCTACCAACAACACTAAGTCAGCATGTCAAATTTCAGCCTACAACTGGTTTTGAAACTAACAAGCAGCTTGATCTGCAACGTCTCTCATTTCCTCAGTACAACACCCAGTCTCAAATATGGTGGCGGTTTTATTTGCTCTTTCAAAGCAACTTCATTTCCTTTGGTGATATATTATGGTATTTGCATATTTGTTTTCTTGAAAACTATTTCAATGCTTATATAAAATTAAGATGAAGTTTGAAATTTTATGTGCTAGAAGTTAGCATTCAAATATGTTTATCTTACTTTGAAGGCGATGCATAATCTGGTTCTGAAATATTTGCAAATATTCTGTTTACAAAATATATAACACAAAGTATCAGAATTATCTTTTTCAGTCTCAATGGACAGCCTTCAATTTTCTCTCCCTGACTAACATTTTCCTTTTGGCCTTTGTTAGTATTTTATGTCCTTTCTGTTTTGATTATACTGTGCCTTCATGATGCAATAATTCTGTTTTAGCAGACAGACTGGGTTTTGAAGATAAAATTAGAATGCTTCCTTTCAAGGAAATTTTACCACAAACTCCAAAACAATATTCTTTAACCTAGAGGATTTCAAAACATTTTGTATCATATTCTCTGAACTTTTCTCCTTCTGACCAAAATAGTACACAAGAATCCTGCCTAGATCTTTTGCCATGCTATGCTTAACTTTCTATGGTTAAATATACTTAATATTTTTAATAAAAATTTGATTTTATAACTTAACATATACTCTTAGACATGAGACTAATTACTTAAAAGCTCATTGAATTTTAAGTTAAGATTAAGTTTTCTTGTTTGAACCTTGATGGAAGATAGGACTCTCCACCAAAAAAGTGTTCACAGGCAGAGAACAATGTTATTCAACATTTGTAGATAACGTATAAAACCAACATTTATACTAAAAATAAAACCAATATATAATTAAATATCTCTGCACTGTGGAACCTTAGAAAATGCTTTAATAAGGTATGCAATATGTATTTTTAATGTTATTTGGGGCTGGAGAAATAGTACAATGAGTAAGGCATCTGTCTTACATCCAATGAAGAAGGGTTCAATCACTGGCACCATAAATACTTTTTAGGGCCTCATCAGCATAGAATCAGAAGTAAGTTCTTGGCAGTGTCAGGTGTGGTCTAAAAAGTCAAAACAATCATAAATGTGATAATAATGCTATGTATTATTAAACTAAATAAAAATAGGATAACAATGACAAAGATCACTGTATCACTGTCTTCCTTATGTCATCGATTTACTCGAGTGGGCACCAATAACATCTCAATATGTCCTGTCACATGCAAGATAGCCCAAGGGCATCATCCCGCTCCAGGAACATAAAGAGCCTCAAACCATTCCATCAGGTCATGGGAGTGAGGTACTATAATTGTTACTGGTATTTGGCATGTCAAATACAACAAGGGTAGCTTGCCAGGCTCTGCCGTGGGGTGGGATACTCTAGTAGTCATCTCCAAACTTGAGCAATCATTGATGAACCTCACAGCCACTTCCAGGTCTCTGATCACAGATCAGCTGGGTGGAGCTCTGAGGAGAGGGAGTCGGATGTGGAAAATGGCAGCCTTCATGATGTGGGGGTTCCTCTGGCTTCTTGCGAGGCTCTGCTGGGGATACTTAAATTAATATTCTTTACCAACTTCTTGCAAATGAAAAACACAAAATAAAAGTCTGTCATTGGGACTAATATGCCACTTTGCCAGAGATATTTCCTTAGAAATTTAGAATTAACATTTTAAAATCCAGGTGTTGGAAAGCTGGCAACAAATTTCCAACTACAATGTTTTTACAATATCATAATTAAAAATAATTGATTTCTCCATCTAACACATAAAAGATTTTATAAAGACATAACTATTCTACTAAAACTTAATTTTATAGCAAGGTAGGCTCATGTTTTTAAAAATTACATTTTTTTTTTGAAATAGTTTCCCACCACTCAAAAATTTTAATATGTATTGAAGATTCTGGACCAGAAAATGTGCAAAAGACAAGGAATATCAAAATAACTTGTAACAGAGAGAGAAAGGGAAAGAAATAAAGAACCTGCCATGGAGCAGGGCTGGGGAAGGGGGGAGGGAACCGGGGATGTTGGTGGTGGGAGATGGGCACTGGTGGAGGGACGGGTGCTGAAACACTGTATGACCAAAACCCAAACATGAACTTTTTAATTGTATATCTTTTTTATTTGTATATCTCACGGTGGTATAATAAAATACTTAAAAAAAAAAAAAAAAATAAAAAAATAAAATTGTCCTTGTCTGACCTTAAAAAAAAAAAAATAACTTGTAACAAACTTCTAAAACTGCTCACATATTAAAGTTGGTTAAGACAAAAATATGGTTTACAATACAGGTTTATCATCATGGTATAGATAAAAAAATAGTACCCATACTAAAGTTATTTCACCTTATCAAAATTCCTAGTAAAGAATGAAAATATTCAGATACTTATAAATAGGTATTCAAAAGCTTTTATGGACAACATTCTTTGGCGTTCATAAAATGGCTATATTATTAGATATCTTTATCATACAGTCTTTGCAGACTACATTCAGTTTAAGTTGGAAGTGACAAAATATAAATTAGGTATTACTATAGAGAGTAGTTATAGGGTATTTTGATTTTGGTGTGCAAGTATTTCAGAAAAGATTTAAGCAATAAACTTTAAAAACTACTTATTCTTTGATAGTTCTTTTTATATTTTATATAATTAATTTATAGATTGTGTATATTGATAATCTATAATAAACAGATCTGTATGTATTTATATATAAGGCTCTAGGAAAAAGTTACATGTATAAGTGGAAATTTCAACTCTGAGTTGACAATTGCTTATGTTCTCTCAACTGGCTGTTCTAGGCTACATAGAACTCAAAGAAAAGATTAAATTTCTAGCATTTCTAGGTTGATAAGCACCTCGAAAAGCCAGATGTAGAACACGAAATGGAGTATTACACTTCAAGGGAAGAAGACAAGAGAACAGCTAACATGGACACAGCTTGCTGAAAATTCTATGCCTTAACAAAGCAATTATTCACTTGCAAGAATTACCCAAAGTAAAAAAAATTTATTTTACAGAGTGGTTGGTTCTTGTGATACATCAGAAACTGTAATGTTAAGCTTCCCTGGTCTCACTGAGCCTCTACTTAATAATTTAGTTTACATTTAGAGTGGTAATACAGATCTTACTTAATAGATTTTGTTATAATTATAAACCAGTTTTATATACAGAAAATCCATAAATATAGAATAAAAATTGCATTATTATAAATTTTTTATATCATGAATTCTCTCTCACTGTAAGTCACATCATATGGCATTTGTTTGGGGACCACATCCATCAGCGCCGGGGCTTACTCCTGGCACTGTACTTAGAGATAACTTCTGATAATGCTCAGGAGCCCACAAGCAGTTTTGAAGATAAACTAGTGTCCTATGTGTGCAAGTCAAGTGCCTTAAACCTCTGTCCCCAGACCAACGTTCATACATACTATCCATAAAACAGTATGATCAATAAAATACAACAAGTCAACTTCTTAGGAACTTCCAAACTGTCTTCCTGCTTTTGGTTTTTGTCCTGTTATCTACTGAGACTATACCATCTACACGGTAAAGCCTGGCAAGCTACCGTGTTTTATTTATTTCTTATGCCAAAGACTAGTAACTATTATGGACCTCAGTTCCATAACCTGAAGAATGGTTTCGGGCTCCTCCTGTCCCTGTAGCAATTAGATGCCCTTGGGTTGCACTTGCTTGTGACAGGACTAATGGAGATGTTACTAGTGCCCACTCGAGCATATCGATGAACAATGGGAAGACAGTGATACAGTGATCAGTGAGTAAATTAAAATGGTTTCACTTTTAAAAAAAACACTAATTTTTTTAAAGTCATGCAATTTATGCTTTCTTTATATAAAGTTATCTAGTCAACTTTATATTCTATGTCTCTACCTCTTCCAATATGTTTTTCATATCTATTCTCCAACATTTCTTAAATTCCATTTCCTTCAACTTCTCTATTTTAGCAACTCCAGCTCATCTGCCCTGTTACCCTGAACCTCGATTGATGCTGTACTACTTCTTAATGTTTACTCATTTTACATTGTAACATTCCACCGTGTTTCCCTATAATCTGTTGTTCATTACCCAAAATCCTATCTTTAATCTATGAATCATATTTCATTTGGGTTGAACAGTAAAGTTCTGGATAGGAAATCCTCAAACTATGGAAAGCAATATATCTGAATAATAATACTTTCTCTAAATACCAGCACAGTAGACTTTGATTTTTGGTTGCACTTGGGACTGCTGCTATATTTCTTTTTTTTTAGGGCTTGTATCATTATACATAGATAAACATATTACTACAAAAAAGCAACATATGAGCCCAATAAAATACATATAAGTGTTATGTGAAAACATGTCCCTTTCCATCAATGCCAATAGCATATTAGTTTCTTCCTGTTTTTTTCTTCTCTTGACATGTTTCGCTCTGCCTTTAATTCCTGCTTTTTATCTCTTATTGTCCTTCTTTTCTTGTTTCTGCCTTATGTCTGTTTCCCCTTTGTTCATTGTCTACTTTTTTTTTCCTTCAATATGAGTGTAACAAAACACTCTGGAATATTTTTGAAGCGATACAACCATTTTAAAGTGAAAATATTCCCAGAAAAAAAAGGCAGCACACTCTATTATCACAAAGCTAAGATTTTTATCAGCAATAAATAGCATACAAGAAATGTTAAAAGAATAATTATATGTTATTAATATGAAACTAGACAGCTTAGTCGATGGAAGAAAAATTACTATTAATATAGTGTGAGATCATTTATTTTAGGTGAGAGAATTTTTCTAAAGTTAACAATTTTGGAATGCAAGTATTCATTTAGCATAAAACCCTATGCTTTTATATGACTAGATTATAAAACATATTTCTTAAAGACTTTATAGGTATACTGTCTTCCTCCACTGTGGTACAATTTAAATAGCATAAAAAATGATACAGAATTATGTAGGCAAGAATATTTGTGAATAAGTAATGCATAAGGCAATGTTAATAATTTTTTTACTTTCCTTTTTCATGTTCATGTATATTTAAATGTTTATTTAGAATAAATAAAATTTATTTATTTATCCCACCTGCACCGCAGAGCCTGGCAAGCTACACGTTTTGTATTTGATATGCCAAATACCAGTAACAATTATAGACCTCATTTCCATTTCCTGAAGGAAAGGTCTGAGGCTCTTTATGCTCCTGGAGCGAGCAGATGCCCTTGGGCTACCCAGCATGTGACAGGATGTATAAAGGTGTTACTGGTGCCCACTTGAGCAAATCAATGAACAACGGAAAGACAAGCGATACAAGAAGTGATTTAGAATAAATCACTGAAATAAACGTGTTTCAGATATACTAAAGCAACATACATTTGCCCCTCAGTATCTGGAGGATGCTATTAGTAGTATACAAATGAATAAAAGATAAAAAGGGAAATTATCTAGTATATATTCAAATAATTGTCGCAAAATCATTGCGTAAAATGGTAACTTATCAAGATGACCATTATCATGTATAGAAAGAAAATGGGGGATTGTGATGGGAATAATGTCTGTTTACTACTCAATAATATACAGACTTACAAAGATTATACTATGAGAATGAAGATGAAAGAATAAGAATTCTCATTGGCCTTGGGTGTGATAAACAGAAGTGAAAAACATATGTGTCTTAGTCTTAAAACAATCGAACTGAGCAACTTAGACTAAGCAACTTTGAGTTTAATAGAGAAAGAACAGACAAATTCTTTTTATTTTTTAGGCAAGGACAATGAAGGAATGAAGAACACAACTACCTAAGTGGTTGAACTAGATATCTAGTGTATGAAGACAGGGAAATTTTACCTAGTTTTTGAATCTAGGAATGAAAGATATTTGAACCTTTTCACATTATCAGGGGCTATAAGACTTAGTAAGGAACATTTAAAAAGCATGCAGTATGTTTTGAGCCCTTGATTCTTTTGCAATTATTGTTAGATTATTTTTTAGTAAAATAAATCATGTAAGCACAATATTTTGAAATTGGAAATAAAACTTGAATTTGATACATATGCACACTCTATTTATAATTCTGGAAAGTTCAAGTCGGATGACTTTTAAAATTGATCCCTAGTTAAAATTTTGCAGTATAATAAGATACTACCTAAACATTACTGATTATAAAAACCTACGTTTTTCAATAGGAAATAACTAAGAGTATTTAGTAAGAAGTATTTTTTTCTCAGTAGAATCTTTTAAAAAAAATTGATGCAGCAAACATTCTTTGAGAAGGGTATTAGGTTTCAAAAGTGAATGAAAATGCTGTTTCCTATTGCAGGACACCTCTAAGAGCCTCTGCATCTGCCCTGAATTGCCTCCTGCAGGTCACTTCATAGATAAGGGGGTAATCTAAATGTGGCAGTTTATCTGACCATGTATTCTGTACTTGCTGGTATAAATATTCTCTCATGCTACCACAATCATCGTGGGACTAGCTAGATCTTACCAGCATATTTGCCTGGCCACACTGGATCTCTAAGTAATTAGACCAGAGAGAAATGCTGTTTCCCTCCAAGCATCAAGCATGGCTCCCTGATAACTCAAAGGCAACTAAAATACAAAACTACAGTGAAGTAGACGAGACTTGTGAAGGCTTGGAGAAATATTTAACTGGCATTAGTATTAGTGTTTGGTACAGAGACATACCATCTCAGAAACCCCTTTCTACCCTATAAAGGCATTTCCAGGCAGATCTTGGCTCAAAACATTAGCATATAATAGGGCCTAGGTGAGTTGCTGGGAGAAATTACCTAAGGGCATTTGACCCTTCCTGCTTCCAATATTAGTGGGAGGTCTGATTTGCAGGGGTATAAAACCAGCCTGCTTCCTCTCTCGATCTCTTTTCCTCTTTTTGCTATTTTGGTTTCCTTGGCATTTTGTTTCTCCATCCTCTCCATTCTCTGTTGGTCCTCAACACATGGTGACAGCCATCTTGGCCTACACGTGACTGGGGCCTAGCTGGGAACCCAGAGTCTGGAGGTTTTCCCTGCTCTTGGGTTGTATATTGGAACCTGTGATAAGTAAAGTCTTTTTAAAACTGCGTTAGATTACTGAGTCTTCATCCATTCCCCACCCGGCTTTGGCGGTAGAAGGGAACTCACTTCCCGGCACTGTCGGGGACCCCGCAGCGTTCCCCGACAGTTACCTAAGTCCATGACAGAAAATGGTGAGAATAATGATTATTTACAATACTGAATAGAAAAGACAAAATGAAAGAGACTTATGTATTATGAAGGATTTACATCTATCACAGTATTTGATCTAAGCTAAATCCTTGACATTAGGAAATTTTAAAAAAAGGTAATAGTCTATGAATTGACTAAGTTTGTGGCTGCAAGGAAAAGAAGGACATTTATGAATTTATAACTACATCATTGCAATTTAACTCTTAGACCAAAGTAATTTTGTTACTCTATGATGATAAGAGAAAGAAAAGCGGAAATTTCTACTGAGAAAGCTTGGGGGATCTTTGCTGGAACTTCATTAGTGAATAATATCTCTCTGACTTAGATAATTTAGTCACTCATTTGCTTCAAGGAAAATGGCAAACCATGAAAAACTTCCTTTCTTTTTCCTTTTATAAGAACAGATTTATTAGAAAACTACTGGAATATAAAATTAAATATATTTAAAGATTATGCTTGTTTTATTTGGGACAAATTCAGCAGCATATAATGATTATGATATAACCATAACAATCAAACTAACATACCAATATGTGTCATTTTATAATGGGAATAATTTATATGTTGGTTGGTATATGGTGAAAAATGAACTCTCGTTCACTGCTCATGGGAATATTGTTTATATGAAAAACAATATAATACTACATGGCTGTAAGGAATGATGCAATGATGCAATTAGTTGCAACATGGATGGAACTGGAAGATACAAAAATGAAGTAAGGCAGAAGGACAAACATGGATATCAGTTATATGTGGTATTTAGATGAACTGAATGAGAAAATGCAATAGTTTAAGATGGGATGTCGACATCACACTTAGTGTCAGAGTATAGAGAGAAGAGAAATATAGTGAAGGGGAAGGGGAGAAGAGATAGATGAGAATAACCAGGTTAAGGTTCAAGGCGATTCAGTACATCCATGGTGTAAAGGAATGATAGGGCTAAATATCAATACCACGCCAGATAACAACACTGAAATTGTGGGACCCAACTTTGACAACCAAACTTAAAAAAGTGCTTGTCAAGATGGCAAGCTGGGTCTGAGAGGTGCGAGTGGGTAGGAGAGAGAACCTGGGAACACTGGGGAGTGTACTTGACACTGGCTGTGGAATTGCTGATGTAAGACTGCATGTCAAAATCGCAAGCACAAATAACTTTGTAATTCACGGTGCTTTAATGAAATAAAAATTTGGAAAAGATTAAAATAAAAGATTTGTCATTATAAGGATGGAACAGTATTTAAGCATTCTTTGTTATATGAGAAAAAATTCTGAGTTCTTCTATTGGGACATGTTTTAGAATGATTATTTAAATTACGGAAATATAAGTGTTAGAAAAAATATAGAGAGCTGTAAATCCCATACAAAGGTTACGGTTGCTTGAATCGCTTGGTGTTGAGTTTAATCCCTACCACCACATATGATCCCATGATCACCACCAGAAGTGATTCCTGAACAGAGCTAGGCATAAATGCTGAACATCACTAGGCATGTCCCCACACACACTAAAAAGAAGGAAGAAAGATAGACAGAAAGACAAATGAAAGAAAGAAAAAGAAAGAATGAAAGGAAGGAAGGGAGGAAGATAGAAAGAAAGAAAGAAAGAAAGAAAGAAAGAAAGAAAGAAAGAAAGAAAAGAAAGAAAGAAAGAAAGAAAGAAAGAAAGAAAGAAAGAAAGAAAGAAAGAAAAGAAAGAAAGAAAGAAGAAAGAAAGAAAGAGAAAGAGAGAGAAAAAAGGAGAGAAAAAGCTTAGAAATAACAATTTTCATGTAATTATTTACTATTTCTGTAGTATGAGATAAAGAGGTACATGTATGTCATATGGAAGCACATATTCAAGTTCTAGAGGAGTATGGTCAGTCTAAATCAAATGATAGCTGCATGTATTGCAGCATCTACGGATTAAACACACAATTTCTACTAGTCAAGCAGATGGTTGAATATGTGTTTTATGACAATATAATGACATCACTATATAATGGGGATTATCATAATTCTGCAAACAGTATTTTCTTGTTCTTTCAAGATAACTATACTTCTCCCAAACTTCATGTTTGCTTTTCCTTCTTTAGTTCTTTATTCCCCAAGATCCATTTTTTTTTAGTGTTTCTACCATTTAAGCAGCAAGGAATGATGTAATTAAAACAACTTAATTTCTTAAATGTTGGGTTCTGAGCTGCTAGTCTTAGGGCCCAGCACTTTCCTGCCACAAGGCCCTAAGTGCAGGACCGAGAGAAATAAGCCCTGCCCATATGGTTATGCCCAAATCATCTGTGCTTATCCAAGCTAAGGTGAGGCAGAACGTTCCTGCTCTTATGACCTCTGACCACAGTATTATGTAAACCTTGCAATGTTACCTTGTAAATGCTAAATCTGTGATTGTTATCTGTTGCAAAGGCCCAGGAGCTTGCAAATGCCATCTGATTTGTGCTTGTACCCATCCACACAAATATTGTATAAAAGGCTTAAACCATGCTCAGTAAAACCAGTACTGCTATCCAGAACTCCCTGCTGTGTCGGTGTCTTTCTTTCCTTTCTTAGCAGCAGCAAGGCAGAGTTTCTCACAAGTCCATCCCTCTCCTTTTTCTGCAAGGATGAAATCCAGCAAGATCTAGGTCTCCCATATTCGTTCTGGGGGCTGCTGGTCAGGACCGCCAACACTAAAAAATCTATATTTGCTATCTTAATGTTTAGGTAAACACTGATAAACTAGTTCAATATTTTAAAGTTTCAGTATGGCTGCATACTGTTTTTGATATGACTGTGAGAAAATAATATTAAAAAGGAAATATCTTCAGAAATAACAAATATATTTTACATTATATGCACAGCTTTACACAATAAAAATAGAAGTAGGAAATTTATACATAACAGAAAAAACATACCTTGTTTCATGATATCTTCCTTCTAGTAAAGTTAGTAATGAATGATTTTATTTGGTGAGAATTTGAATTATATAACAAGAATATTTTTACCTATACACATTTTAATTTCTTTTTAATCATTGTTATTTTATTTGAAGCACCACTGTTTATAATACCTTTTTTTTTCTTTTTGGGTCACACCCAAAGATGTTCGGGTTACTTCTGGCTCTGCGCTCAGGAATCACTCCTGGCACTGTGTGGGGAGACCATATGGGATGCCAGGAATTGAACCTGGGTCAGCCGCATGCAAGGCAAATGCCCTGCCTGCTGGACTATCGCTCCAGTTCGTTTACTTTTAATGTAGGGTTTAATACGTTCAGTGTTTTCCACACCACACCCTCCACCATTGTGTCTGCGACCCTTTACCATCATCTCAGAACCTCCTTCCAACGAACCCTCCACCCTTACTCCCCACCCTTAGATAGTTCAGCTCCATAAACCACTTCTCAGTTCTGTTGTCTTTGACAATTTGTTATTCCTATGCTATTTCTTTACATTCCACATATAAGAGTGATCAAAAAAAATTCTTCTGCCACATATTTTTTTCATTTTTTTTGTAAGGGATCATTCTCTGAAACAGAATTCTTGATAGTTTTTACATAGAGAATAGTGTATATTCGCTTAAACAAAACTTTTACTTACGGGCGGAGCAATAGCCCAGCAGGTAGGGCATTTGTCTTGCATGTGGCTGGCCCATGCCAGCCTGGGTTCGATCCCCGGCATCCCATATGGTCCCCCTAGCACAACCAGAAGTAATTCCTAAGTGCAGAGCCAGGAGAAACCCCTGAGCATTGCCGGTTTGACCCAAAAAGCAAAAAAAAAAAAAAAAAAAAACTTTTACTTAAGTCTCACAAAAATCAGGGAACATAAATACATTCTATTAACATTAAAATATTAGTTCATTAAAAAGTATTTCTAAAAGATCAAAAATTCAAGATAAAAAAGTAGAAAAAATCATTTGCAGCAACTTATCTCACAAAAATTTTGATACAGAAATTTGCATAAATTTATTTCCAAATAAATGAAAACAAAAATAAACCAGGAAGAAAACAAATTAATGGCAAGCACATTAAAAAAAGGATGATATTTAAATCACTTATAAACATATGACTTGACTTCAACCTCTTTAATCATCGAGGGAATAAAAATCAAACAATGAGATGCTATTAAATTACTAATTGAAAATAAAAATAGACAAAGCAAATAGCATTTTCATATACAGCTACTGGTAAAAATAAGTATTTTTTTGACATTTTTTACTAAAGTTGAGAATGTAGTTACTAGACACAGACATTCCACTGCCAACTAGAAATCTAAATGAAAATAGAAAATATACTTTATGCATTCATAATCAAGTATATTTAAGTTTTTCAGTAGGTTCAAATTAAAAACATACCACTGTTTCAGCTATGAAGAGATGAATATGCGTTCAATTATCTACTTGTATAATGAAAAGTTATGTAGCAACAAACTACTAGCTTATCTTATTGTATATTGTTTATTATGATATTAAGCTGATATGTCATATGTAAAATAACACTCAAAAGATTCCTTCAAATTGGGATAATGCTTACTTTGAGTGGAAAAAAGTACTTGAAAGGTGACACACAGGCATTTTTTAAAGTGTTAATATATTCTGTTTTTCATGTGGGTGCAAATTACACAGAGACATCTAATTTATTAGAAGTGAAAGCTTACACATATACAAATCTATTTGCTAATTATCTATCTATGAGTGGTACAAAAAGATCCATTAGATGAGTATCCCTTATTTGCTTTACAGGTAAGATTAAATAAATAAGATTTTGATCTTATCTATTTAATCTTTGCATATGTTGATTCTAATAATTAAACTTAATAGGGACCTCTTTTTTTCCAGATCTGGACTCCACAGCTCATCAGAGCTCCTCCCAGCAGAAGAGCTGATCACAAGCCCTGCTTATTAGAGTACCACCCTACATCAGTCTTTTTCAAGCCTAGGTATGCCTGACCAGAGACTAAGATACATATACATGGGGCAGAGCTGCTACCGGCTCTCCCTGTGCCCAGCTGATCATGAGGTGCCCAAGAGAGAAGGTGGGTTCTAGCCTTGGCCAGTCATCCCAAGAGAGCCTCACAAGAAGCCAGAGGAACCCCCACATCATGAGGGCTGCCATTTTTAACATCTGGACTCCATAGCTCAGCAGAGCTCCACCCAGCAGAAAGCTGATCTTTTCCCATCTTGCATAGCTGCAAAGCAGCCACATAGTTCATCAATACATGCACGAGATGAGAGGCAACTATAAGAGTATCCCACCTGCACGCCAGAGCCTGGCAGCTACATGTGTCATATTTGATATGCCAAATACCAGTAACAATTATAGACCTCATTCCCATGACCTGATGGAATGGTTTGAGGCTCTTTATGTTCCTGGAGTGAGCAGATGCCCTTGGGCTACACTAGCATGTGACAGGACATATGGAGATGTCACTGGTTCCCGCTGGAGCAAATCGATGAACAACCAGCAAAAAATTCAGACACAGAAGAAAAAAAAAATTGGAGCCCACACCCAGCTGTGCTCAGGGATTATTCCTTGTTCTTTGCTCAGGGATCAGTACTGGAGAGCTCAAAGGTTATTAAGGAACCATAAAGGGTGTCAAGCATCTAACCAGATCGACTAAATGCAAGGCAAACATCCCACCTGGTACTCTCTCCAGCCCAAGAAATTAATTTTTTTTTATCTGGTAGGCTTTCTGATTTGAGGAGATAGTAAAGCCAGTAAGATGCATAACTTGCATGTGCCTGACCTGTGCTGGATCTCTTGGCATCCCACTTGGTCCCCAAAGCACCATCAGGTAATTCCTAAGTGCAGACTCAAGTACTCCTAAGCATTGCTCTACATATGTAGCTCAAAAATTAAAACAAATAACCAAAAAAAAAAAAAAAAAAAAAATTCCAGTATTCTTTCTGGTTTCCTGACAATTAGATCGAGAAACTTTGGTGGTCATCTGATCTTGTTCTTTTTTTTGAGTGCCCATTGTTATTATCGACTGTGGCCTATTTTACCCCAGTATCTCCATTTCTTCAATTATCAGACCCTGAAGACTTTTACATTAATAATATGTTTTGATCAGTGACAGACATCTCCCTGGTTGGAACTGAAATGAATGGTCTAGGGTGTTTTGTAAATCCCTGTCAGTCAAACTGTAGGGTTGGAGATGAAAATAAAAGTATTCTTCTACTTTCATCCATCATTTTAGTTAAGATGATTTCTTTAGGCGGCCCCCCCCGGGCCGGGGGGTGGCGGGTTGCGCCCCCCCCCAGCGAGCCTGAACGCGGCCCCCCTCCTGGGGCCTCCTTTCCCTCGCTTCGCGCTCCAGAGCAGCTGGTGGCGCTGCGGCCGCGGTTCTCTAAATGCTGGACTTGAGATGCTCGGTTGCTCGCGGCCTGACGTGTTTTGAAGAATACGCATCGGGTGGCTCTTTTCTGGGGCGTCCTGCGTTTTAATTTTATCATATTTAAATATACATTTTATGTACATATATTTACTTTATATATTTTATATACATTCATATAATTATAATTTTCTTTATATTTAATTACTTTATTTCAAATTTAAGTTAGTTATGACATTTACTAAATTACTAGGTGATAAATTTTAAGCACTATAACAAGCCCATTATGTGTCAAAGACATTAAAGTTTTCTGGGATTCAAAGTTTATAAAGTTCAGTCACTTCATCTAAAATAATATTACATAATAAAACATTGGGTATACAAGTGGGTACATGTTCAGAATAATAACATTGGACTAGTTGATTACTGATGAGGGCCAAGAGCAAGGTCTTTGTCCCAATAGCTTATTATCAAACCTATCTTCTCCACAATATTTTCACCTTGACTCTAGTTTAAAAAGTGCCTTATGTAAATGCTCCGATACTGATTTTTATTGTCTGGATCAACACCTTGGCATTTGTTATTTAAAAATTCTAACTTCATGATTTCTCATTTTAAGAAACAAACAAAAAAGCCACTGTCACCATTTCTATCTTTAATCAGCACTTAACTCTCACTTTTCACTGTCTGAGTTCCACATGTTTAATATTTATAAAGAGAAACTCTGTGTCTTACACAACTGCTATGCTTGTTTTCCTTGTCTGTAGATAGCAGTGGGTTTCACTTGTGTTTGCAACTTTATCTAGAATGGCTCTCCTTTGTGCCAGATAAAGGAATTCATACACATTCTTCAAGGTTCAGTATAGGAGTAGTCTCCTGGGTGATGATGAACGTGGGATGAAATGTGGTTGCCCTTCCTCTTGTGCTTCCACTATAGTGATTCACTTCCTTGTGTCCTGACTGTGATTACTTATTATCTTATTCACATTCTGTAACACATTATACAAGCCTGTGCCTTATTACTTTACAACAGTCCCAATTACTTCACACAGAAACACAAAAATAGATCCACAAATCAAGGAACTCTATGAATGGTCTAAATCTTAAATTATAAGTCTTATTTTCGGTGAAAAAAAAGTGTCATGGTAAAATATGACCTGCATTCATGTTAGTTTTTGTTCTCTTGTTCCTGTAAGCAATATGTGTGTGCACACATGTTTTATTGTATTATTGTGACCTTGAGGGAAACCATGTGAAAAGCAGTACATTGAATATCTCTTTTCTAGAGAATGTTGGAATAATATATGCCATTCTTAAATAAAAGCGTCTTCTGGAAATCACTTGCCTTATCTGTGTTCTCACTCTCAAATAAAGCCTTTCAGCATTTCTTCAAGAAAAAAAAAAAGTGTGTTGCCTAAGCAGCTGCAAATCACCTTGAACAAAAGCACATTCTACTGCCTCAGGGGAAGAAAAGGGTACTGTTGTGGTTTATTTTTTTTACAAAAAAGGAAATCATCCTGGAGTAATATACAATGAAGGAAATTTATGATTATTTGATATAAAATTTCCTGGATTTCAAAATTAAAATAGAATTGTTTCACTCTGCAAGTAATACTTACAAAAGAGTCTGAAATGAGGAACTGGAGAGTTAGTACAAAAGGTAGGACTTTTGCCTTGCATATTCAGCCGAACCTAGTTCTATCCCCTGCATCCCATAATGGTCCCCCAGGAACCTCCAGATTGAAACCTAGGTGCAGAGCCAGGAGTAAATTCTGAGCACATTTGTGTCCCCCACCCCCGACAACACAATCTAAAACAAAACAAAACAAAAAGCAAAACAAAACAAAAGAATGTGAAATGAAACCATGTTGAGATGTCTGTTGAAATATTTACAAGTACTTGTGACTTTAAACAATTAGAATCAAATTCTGTGCTCCAGAATTTGGTTGCAGCTCAGTTCAGTTCAATTGTTTTAAAATATACCATACTTATTAGAAACATTACAGAAAGAATCGAATGCATCAGTCACAACTGTTATGCACTTTTTAAAATAGCATTGGGAAGCATCAATGAATAATTTTTAACTGAGTCTTGTCATACGCAGTAAACAAGGTTTCAATCTGAGAAAACTAAGTCTTTCCTTAAAGTCTGATTTTAGCTTATTTTTCAGAAACCAGCCTATGTGGTCATTGTGCTCAGTTTTTATTTTTAAATATGCTGCAGTGTAAGTCAATTAGGTGAATTTCTCTACATGACAGAAATAGATGACAGTAGATGTCCTTGGGCATATTCCAGGGGTTCTTAAAATCGTATTCTAGCCTAGTGACATAAAATCATTCTGATTTTAATGTAAGAGTCAAAAAAACGATAGGTGCATGAGTAGTTCATTAAATACAACTGGTCCAGAAGCTAATCTTTGTACTACTGTTCTGAGGACTTAGGAAAACACTTCGGTCAAAATCTTTTTAAGCTCTGTTTAACTGTCAAATAAAGTACATTTATTGCTTAAGAGTTACCTTTTCCCCCTTCTCGCATGATACTATATATGCAATTCTAAAATAAAAAAAAAAAATAGAAATTGGGAGTTCGTTCTAGGAGTATTTAAGAGGTCATAAGTAAAATATTTTGTAACCAAACATAATTTTATAAAATATTTTATATTTCAAACAAAATTCTTGGTTTAACAATGTCCCTATGTCCCAGTTCTCATAGTTTTTGTCTACATTACTACATCACACTTTCATATCTATTATGATTTTAAAAACTCAATCCTGGGGCCGGAGTGATAGCCCAGCGGGTAGGGCGTTTGCCTTGCACGTGGCCGGCCCATGCCGACCCGGGTTCAATCCCCGTCATCCCATATGGTCCCCCG
The DNA here is from genome assembly GCA_021461705.1 of Cryptotis parvus. Taxonomy (NCBI): domain Eukaryota; kingdom Metazoa; phylum Chordata; class Mammalia; order Eulipotyphla; family Soricidae; genus Cryptotis; species Cryptotis parvus. Next base: position 5,003 of record JAJIBD010014663.1, on the reverse strand, counting down.
AGCACCGCCAGGAGTTATTCCTGAGTGCAGAGCCAGGAGAAACCCCTGAGCATTGCCGGGTGTGACCCAAAAAGCAAAAAAATAAATAAAAAACTCAATCCTATTCAGTGTGCATAAATCAATGATTTCTTTATGATCATGATATGATCTCTTGATAAAAATTAATACTTATTTGATTTTGAGGATACCCTATACGCACCAGTATATAGCAAATAATGGGAAATAAGTTTTACTTTATAGCTGTGATTGAATTTCTATTCTCTTTTAATGAAAATAAAAATGAATTGAAGTCAGATTTCTATTATACAAATATCAGTATGTTATCCAGGAAATTACTCTGTCAATGTCAAAATTATTTTAGAAAAGCAGAAGTTTCAATTCAGTTGTATCAAAATTCTCCATAATATGATTGATCATATCAGGTTAATGAACATTTTTCTGCTTACAGTTAGAAAATTTTAATCATATTTTATTTCCATTTTAGAGAAATAATTTCTAACACAAAATAATTTCTTTTCTTTGTTATTTAGCAAAGTATATTTGGTTTCAGATACTGGCTTGGGGGAAGAAAATTTAAAGTATTTAACAATCAATGTCCTAGCAAGATAAATTCTTAGCAATATTTGGTGGCATCCTTATTTAAGGTAAAATATATCAGGTAGAATTAGTGGTAAGGTTGAGTACCTGTGCTTTCTGACAGAAATCACTGATAAAAATGGATGGCAAAAAGGCTACCATTACTTCTTCTTCTTCTTCTTTTTTTTTTTTTTTTTTGCTTTTTTGGGTCACACCTGGCAAAGCTCAGGGGATACTTCTGGCTCTTTGCTCAAGAATTAGTCCTGGCAGTGTTCAGGGGACCATATGGGATGCCAGGGATCGAACCTGGGTCAGCCGCATGCAAGGCAAACACCCTAACTGCTATACTATTGCTCCGGCCCCACCATTACTTCTGATCCTCGGGATGATACTAATATGAAGAATAACCTCTTATTTACTACTTCCTAGGCAAAAGCCATTATCATATGTTTACTGGGAATCCAATATGTGAACCATAGAAGGCACATTCTTAAAATCAACATACTAAGAGTAATGCGTATAATTAAAGTATACTAGAAAAAAAACTACAAAGCCCAAATGGTTCCCAGGCTGTTACTGACTGCAGGAGAAATGAATTTCACACTATAATTGATTTCGGGTAAAATCTCCAACTAGTACCCCCACTACACTTTTTTTGTACCTAGATAATAGCTCTGAGCTTATCTGCTTATCTGGTCTTGGACAAGTTCCTTAATCTATCACCATTAAATTTTAATAGAATTCCAACAGAATTAATTCTAATATTGATATGGGATTCAGAATCAACTGTTCTATGTATGCATGCAGTAAGATTCAATTTTGACATTGACATACTATCTCTAATAAGACATCAATTCTCCAATAGGCTGAACAAAACTTCTTTATATTCATAAGTTTATTTTACTATAAAGTGATATTATTGATTTTAATTTAGGAAATCTTCACAAAAATCAATAAAATGAATACAATCAACCTTCAAGAACAGAGACCAGAGGTTGGCCTCAAAGCACTTCTCTCCATGATCCAAAGTCCAGAATGAATAAACAAGAGAAAAATAAAAGAGAAACCAATAATGTATCCAACTACACGTCTTAGCTTTAAATTTATTAAAAAGGTAAATTAGATTTTTCTTACTAATAAAATTCAAGTAATAACTTGTCTCTTACTTGTTGCTAATAATATCACTTGATCACTTGACATCCCGTTATTTATTGATTCCGCTCCAGCGGGTGCCAGTAATGTTTCCATTTGTTCCTGTCATGTGCCAGTGTAGCCCAATGGCATCTGCTTGCTCCAAGAATAGGACGAGCCTCAAACTGTTCATTTAGGGTCTTGACAAAGAAATTACATCTTGTAGGTGGGTGGCCTCCTGACATCCCCGGGGGCAGTGGTAAGACTCGCAGCGGTGGTCTAAGTCATTATATGTCGCTGATTTTTTGACACCTTGGAAATGAAAAGGGCCCTAATTGATCTTCAATTAGGTTGGAACTCTGGATTCCTTCTCTCACTGGAGTGAGGCATGATATTCGAAGCATAGTTCTTTTGATTCCTCTTTGGGAGACCCAACTAGCTTTCTCACCCTGCTTTTGTAGGAGCCCAGGTGTTTGAGGAATATGTTAATGCAGGGAGAATGGTGGAGTGAAGAGTTGTGCCCAGAATATATCCTTAATATATTTGCTAAGATAAATGTGATTATTTTCAGAAGCAATTATTATTTCACAAGTATATCTTGTAAAATTAAATATTTAATTTTCTAAGGAGTGTGATTTTTATAATTTGTTTTAAGTGTTCATTTACTTTGAAACAATAAATATTTTATTTTTTTACTTAAATAAATATGTTATATAACTACGGAAAATATATATATATTATATTATATATATTATATATATATATATTGCAGTGGGAAATTTTAGTAGATGTAAAATATTGGTGATTTTCCCATTTTCTAAGAAACTCTCTCTGAGATTTATCCTGTCACAAAGGCTTTCTAAATATTTGTATTAATTATAAAAGAAAATTTCAAATTCTAAATCTATGGTTATTTTTTTTTTTGCTTTTTTTTTTTGTAGGTCAACCCGGCAATGCTCAGGGGTTTCTCCTGTCTCTGCACTCAGGATCAATCCTGGCGGTGCTCAGGGGACCATATGGGATGCCGGGGATCAAACCCAGGCAGCATGGGCTGGCTGCATGCAAGGCAAATGCCCTACCCGCTGGACCATCGCTCCGGCCCCCAAAATCTATACTTTAGTTTTTTTAAGGCATATAATTGATATAAAAAAGGCAAGAAAATTTTTACATATAAAATGGTCACGATTATAACCACATATCATAGGGGTGAATGGAACATAGTACTAGCAACAAGGATTGATGGTCATTAAAAGAAAGCAGTAAAAATATGGTAAATATCAATAAAATAAATCAGGAGGAATTTTTAAAAATCAGTTGATTAAGTATAAAAATTAATCGTGATAAAAAAGCAATAAGCTATAAAGTGCCTATAGACTTTCACCCAAGAATACAGTGTAGATGTTTCCCTAAGACTAAAATGGATAGACATCAAAGTAGACTTGCAGATCGGGAAATGCAGGTTTTCAACATATTCAGTAAAATAAAAAGTTCGGAAACAAATAAAGCTAATATTCTCGCTGACAACATAAATCTTACTCCAGTGTCCATCCATAAAGTTAGGACAAAATTTTATAAGTGGTTTCATGTTTCCTAACAGCTGCAAAGTATTCCAATGTGACATAGAACTAAAAGTAAATCTCAAAGATTTTTTATACAGTCATCTATTTTCGGCACTTGGTTACTTCCACATCCTGGTATTGTGAATTATGCTGAGCTAGGAACATAAACAGTTGGGATGGTGTTTCCGCTCACGTGCCAGTGTAGCCCAATGGCATCTGCTTGCTTCAGGAATACGAAGAGCCTCAAACCGTTCATTCAGGGTCTTGACGAAGAAGTCTGACCATCTTGTAGGTGGGCAGCCATGTGATCTTTTGACATCCCCTGGGATCCAGTTGGTAATGGCTCTAGTCCAGTGGTTTATTTTCATATAGTCCATATATTTGAACTATATGAAAATAAAAATATAACAAAAACATTTGCCAAGTTGTGTTATCTTTATGCCAAGGTACAGTGCTGAGAGGGAAATAGAGCATCATATATAATACATTAGAAAATAAGAATAAATGAACAAGTTTCACCCTTAGAAAACTGAAAAAGGAGAGAAAATTAGACCCAAGCCAAATACAACAAGGAAGTTAGTAAAGATTCAGACAAAATTGCAATCAGAAAAGCATTCAAGAGTAAATTAATGAAACAAATAGTTAATTCTTTTTTGTAGCTTTATGAAACTTCAGAAATGTCTGTTCTATTCACTTAGAGAATGCCACAGTAGTTTTGATAAGGACTGCTTTAAGTTTACACTGCTTTGAGTGTGATGAATGAACAAATTACAATGTTAATTCTTAAAATAGTTGGAGCATAAAGTATAATTCTAATTCTTTGTGTCCTTTGGTTCTTTTAACAATGTATTATAGTTTCCATTGAAAAGATCTTTTATATCCATTGTTAAGTTTATTTATAGTTTTTTTGTGTATTGTAAAGGAAATTTCCTGACTTATTTCTCCCATGTTTTTGTATGTGTATAGATATGTTATTGATAATTTTTTTCTCTTTCAGGTAATAATACAAATGCAGTCCCCTACTACCACAATTTAGGCAGTCCAGTTTCCCACATTTGGGGAAATTGCTGGGTCAGCACATCCAGAGTGCAGTGGATAACACTTTCCCTGGGATAACCCCTTCTTTATCATAGTAACTCCCCTGCTAGGTAAGCAGCATATGCCATTTTATTTTTAATTTAAGTAACTTTACAAAACAATGATGCTTTCAGGTGTTATTATTAAATTTTTTTAAATGTCAAAAGACCCGCAATTATGCAAGCCAATTACTGAGGGAAAAAAATAGAGCTATCAGTGATTTCAAGATATGATACAAAGCTACAGTGAACAAAACTGCATGGTTTTGGAATTAAAATAGACATGATTAACAACAGAATCAAATTTAGATAGCAGAAATAAATTCACACATATAGCTAAGCTAATTTATGTAAAAAATTTAAGGGCAGGCAATAGATGAAGAAAAGTATATTCAATGAATGATACTGGTAAAACAGCTTATCCATAGGCAAACTACCACCAGCTCATATAATAAAAAAAAATCCAAGATGGACTCAATAATGGATATAAGATCAGAAACTATAAAACTAATTAACTGAAAATATAGGTACCATTTTCAAAGCAATTGCTTTAAATGAAGTCTGACTGTAATAACAAGGGAAACAAGGAGAAATGGAAAAATGGGTCTAGAGAAAAAAAACACTTCAAAGCAAAAGAAGCTACTATTAAAATGAAAAGATA
>JAJIBD010014662.1:0-47321 GCA_021461705.1 Cryptotis parvus | reverse complement strand
GCAAGACAATATTATTGAAAATGTCTATATTGTAAAGATGGTAATTTGAAGGAAATCATTTATATTGTATAAATAATTGTGAATTATGTATATTGTATGAATATTTAAATTGGAACAATTTACTCCATTAAGTGTATGTAAAGGGACACAACTAAAGAGTAAAGGGTAATAATAAAATAGTTTTCTTAAGAAAGATACATTGAAATAGTTTTTTTCTTAAGATTGTCAACATTTTTGTGAAAAAATACATATATACCCAGGGAAGTGGTAATAGGAAATCTTATCTTGAGCAGCACAGCAACAGAGAACTTGTCAAAGAGCCAAGAGAAATGTCAAGAGCAAAGAGTTTCTTTGTCAGTACAAGAGTGAATGGTATCACCAAATCCTATATATGAACCTCAGTTTTCAGTTTCACAATTAATTTCTTTTACTCAGAGAGAATTAAAACTATTAGTTTCCCCTTTCTGTCTCTCTGTCTCTCTCAAAAACACATGTATACTTCATAGGACAATTATAAATGTCAGTCTGTATAAAATATGAGATCTAGATGATGTTCAAACTTGTGAGGAGGCAAGTCATAAAAAGAGTAGGCATATCAAGACGAAACGTAAGACAATTAACTGGAGTGATGGTACAGCAGGTAGGGCATTTGCCTTGCTCAGGCCTGACCTGGGTTCAATCCCCCGTCATCCCATATGGTCCCCTGAGCACCGCCAGGAGTAATTCCTGAGTGCTGAGCCAGGAGTAACCCCTCAGCATTGCAGAATGTGACCCAATAAGAAAAAGCAAGACAAGATTGTGGAATGATTCAAATGATGGAAATAGTAGCATAGAAAGAAGATAAATGTGTGCAGAATCTTGCAGTGTTCCAGCACCCTGAAACCCAATCATGTATAGTTTTTATAATTTATATCTCAAGGTGATATAATAAAATTTATTAAAAATCATACAGAATCTGGGTGCCAGAGCGATAGCCCAGCGGGTCGGGTGTTTGCCTTGCGCAGCCGGCCCATGCCGGCCCTGGTTCGATCCCTGGCATCCCATATGGTCCCCGAGCATCGCCAGGGAGTAACTCCTGAGTGCAGATTCAGGAGTAACCTCTGAACATTGCTGGGTGTGACCCAAAAAAGCAAAAAGAAAATAAATAAATAAATAAATAAACAGGGTTATTAAATTAATTTTGATAGAAGGCATTTTAAAAACTTAATATGGTAAACAAGGCTTAAATATATCTTCATACCCTCCATAACAGATGTTATGGTTGTACTTTTAAATGTTCTACTCAAGGAAAACATGACAATATTCTGGAATCTAGGAGCAGAATATGGGTATCTTAGAGAAAATCTTTGAATCCAATATGGAAAGACACCATTATGTCAGTGATTGGTATTTCAAAAATTAATGAATCCTTTAGTTTGCTAGATTTTTTATAGCAGTTCCTTAAAATTGGGTGTATCAAAACATGTGCCTTTAACACTAATATTATAAGTGAAAATCCATTTCTAACATTAACTTTTATCTTTAGTAAGGCCTCTTGTGTTGACCATGATCACTGTCACTGTCTTCCCGTCATCATCGATTGGCTCGAGAGCAGGCACCAGTAGCATCTCCATATGTCCTGTCTCATGCTAGTAGAGCCCAAGGGCACCTGCTTGTTCCAGGAACATAAAGAGCCTCAAACCATTCAATCAGGTCATGGGAATGAGGTCTAAATTTGTTACTGGTATTTGGCATATCAAATATGACACAGGTAGCTTGCCAGGCTCTGCCGTGCAAGTAGCATCCTCTTGTAGTCATCTCTAAATCCAGCATTTATTGATGAGCCGCATGGCTGCAAGCGGCCGCTCAAGTCAGGCTGTGATAGGCTGGTCTGCTGGGTGGCGTTCTGACGAGGGAAGTCGGATGTGGAAAATGGAGGCCCTTATGGAGTGGGGTTCGTCTGGCTTGCAACTGGGCCTTACTCAGAGAAAAAACAAAAGTGGGGACCAGAGCGACAGCGTACACAGGGGAGGGCATTTGCCTTGCATGCAGCCGATCCCAGCTTCGATCCCCGGCATCCCATATGGTTTCTTGAGCACCACCAAGAATAATTCCAGAGTTCAGAACCAGGAGTAACCCCTGAGCCATCACTGGGTGTGACCAAAACAAAAAAAGGGAAAAAAGTGAGAAAGAAAGAGAAACTGAACAAAATACAGTAGTATTTGAGGGAATAGGGAAGAGGGCTGAGATGTAGCTCAAAGGGCTGGAACCATGTTGGAGCCAGTTTGATCTCTGGTACCACCAATACCCGAAACACCCAGAGCCCACCAGCACCTGGTATGAATGCTCGACAACCCCCAATGCAGGGTAAGTTTCACTGGAGTGGCGCCAAGAGCACCACACCCCTTGCTCCCACAAAAAATAAAATTATACGTTTACACTGTCACTGTATATCACTGTCTTCCCGTTAATCATCGATTTGCTTCGAGCGGGCCCCCGTAACATCTCCATATGTCCTGTCTCATGCTAGTAGAGCCCAAGGCATCTGCTTGCTCCAGGAACATAAAGAGCCTCAATCCATTCCGGAATGAGGTCTATAATTGTTACTGGTATTTGGCATATCAAATACAACACGGGTAGCTTGCCAGGCTCTGTCGTTTACAACCACTATAATTATAGCAATTAAGACTAAGTAGAGAAACGTCAGGTCAGTGCAATACAAAGTATTAATGATTACCTATTCATACTTCCATATACATGAACATCATTCATAAAACATTCAATATTCATAGGGAGGTCTGAAGCATTTGCACTCATTAATTTCTTGAGTTTCTCACATTCCTGTGACAGTCGTAATAATGCATGGATTTTGGACTTTATGTCCAGTTTATATTTCTTCCCAAATTCTTCACAGAAGTGATATACTTACACCTCATCAAATTTTCTGCCTCCCCAACGTGGTATCAAATGCAGTGGCCAAAACCTTTGAGAAAAAAAAAGGCAATTTAAATATTAACAAAATTTTGAGGGACCAGAGCTATAGCATAGCAGCTAGGACGTTTGCTTTGCACACTGCCGACCCCGGTTCGATCCCGAGCATCCCATGTTGACCATGATAAAAATGGTTAAAATGCTTCCTAACATCTCAAGAATCTGCTCTTCTAACTAAATTCTCACCCCATCCATGAATTACTGATTATGGCAGCTGACATACATTTGAACCAAATATATAATGTATAGTTGAAGCATATGAAAGTAGCTTACAGAATTCATAACATAAAATTAGTATGTTGTATTAATTAAAAATGAGCCATTTCACAGTTATTTTGACACAGATCAAAGCAAGAGTCTCCAATGTTTTTTTATATTTAAGGACACATTTTTCATTTAACTTACCTTCCCTTATAGCAGTTGTCATTGGCATTAAAGCATATGTTTAAGGTTTTCTTGATTTAAGTTAATCAGCTTTAAGCATATATCTGGAGGTTGAGAGACAGTGTGTTGGGTAATGTATTTGCCTTGCTCCTGGTCAGACAAGCACCACCTATGATTCCCAAGCTTTTCCAGGAGTGTTCCCTTAGCAGACAACTAGGGTAAGCCCTGAGCACTGATGGGTATGGCCCCAAAACAAAGCAAAAAAAAAGAGGTGTATCTGGTAAACAACTCAGTTCTGAGTCAACAAGTATATTTGTCAGGATATTATCTGTGATCATAAATATTTTAAGTGAGACATTTCTTTCATCTTTTATGTCCTAACAGCATGAGAAATTTGATTATTTTTAGTAATCCTATACCAACACAAGAGAACACAAAGTCTCCAAATCAAAATTCTTTGTACATATTTAGACAGAACAATCATTTGGTGTCAATTCAATCACAAATGAAATGCTATTATATGAGAACATCTCTCTGACTCCGTATGGAGGTAATGGGCCATGGGATGTACAGATTCGGCAATAACTGAGAGATTGCAAAGATATGTGGCTTTTCCTCACAACTTTGCTTAATGAAATCCAAGTTTGTGCTGTGAAAAGAGCTCATTGTTTTCTTTTCATGCAAATCATCTTAGTTTTTATCGGTTTCTTTAATAGTCTTTAATTTGGGGTGATGTATACATTTTTCCACTACTGTTGTGAATCGCCAACAGAAAATAGAAAATATATAAGAAAGTAAGTAGCCCACACATCACATTTCCTTTCCTTTCCCTTCCTCCTTTCTCTGTCCTCCTATTCCTTTCAGTTCATCTCTTTGCTTTTTCCTCTCTCATTCCCTTTTGTCTTTCATTCGTCCCATCTCTTTTTACCACAAATTTTATTTTACTAAAGTAACATGAATTACACAATTATTTACATTTGGAGTTTTGACATGCAATGTTCCATCACCAATCCCACTACGAGTGCCAACTTCCCTCCACCACTGTTCCCAGATTCATCTTTTACCACCCCCTAGCCCAGACACCAGACTGCCATCTTGACAAGCACCTTTTTAATTTGTTAAAATTTGGGCTCACAATTTCTTTTTTATCAATAAGAAAATTGTTTTGCACACTTAGGAGTGGGAGTGGATGTTCTCTAAGCGCATACAAGATTTTAAGCAGAGTCTTGGATTGAGGGCTATCTAGTATTCCACATTTGGGTTACAGCTCTGGAATATTGTTCTTATTGCTATTTTCATCCTACCAATTTTGATAAACTAAAGGTAGATAAAAGTTAAAGCACTAAAGTCAATTTATACATTAAGCTCATTTAATAGAAAGCCAGAGTAAAAATTTAATTATGGGAGTCAGTAATATACCTCTTACAGTGCTGCATGATTGTGTACAGGTTAATTACTGCCATATTTTTAGACTTTAATCTCAACTGTTTTTTCTCTCATTTTTTTACAAATTTGAACTGTTAATTTTACCAGATTTTTTTTACTTTTTTAATTTGTTATTATTATTTATGAATCATCCCGACTAGGGAAATATTTTTAAATGAAAAGTGTGTGAGTATAAAAACAGGAGAGGGGTTAGGCGCTTAACCTTATATGCAGCTGACTGTGGTCAGAGTCACCTGAACACAGCTGACTATGACCTAAATTAAAAAAAAAAAAGGATAAGGTAAGAAAATTAGAGCGATGAGTGCCCTAGGAAATACTGAGTAATGTGCTGTATCAATTCTAGACTTTTTTCACACCTTATATCACTGCCACTATTTTAAAATTTATACTTCTATGTTGAAGTTATTTTTCTTTGATTATTCTTGTTCATTAAACTTTTGGGGAATAATACTAATGTACATTATTTATTCAGAGTTCTTTTATGAAAGACAGGAGATACCTATTGAAATTTGAGGAATATTCCATTAAAATTTTGTAATTTAGCTTTGTTCTGAATGATAAGAAAGACTGAAATATATGCATTATTCTTCTTGTTGCGAATTATAACAGGAAGATTAATGTTATTTCAGGTCTTCATATTGCTTTTGCTTTGAATCAGCAATAGATTTTTTTAGTTTGATATATAAAAATCTGGACAATTGATGTCTCCTAATGTTTCACCCCTAAGTGGTTCTATATTTCAGTTTCCTCCACTTTGTGTTATGGTTTTGTTTTTTGTTTTGGGATCTCACCAAGTGGTGCTCCGAGACTACCCCGGCTGAAGCTCAAAAACTGTTCCCTGCAGTGCTCAAGGAACCATGCGTTGCTGGACATTGATCCTGGACCTCCCATGTGCAAAGTTCACACTCCAACCCATTGATTCATTTCCCCAGTCCTGTACTTGTATTCAATTTACACAGAGCAGAGAAAAGAAGAGATGGATAATTGTTCTTTCTCAGTTCTTATGGTTCTTCCTTTCTCTAGCTTATTATTAAGAAATATTTATAAGTCTCTTCTGTCTCTTTGGTAATCTACCTATTTATATATCATTATTTCTAAGAAAATCATCTCCTGGCATTCTAAAGGTCATTTACCTGAAAACGATAGTAGCATTCTTCAAACAATTGCATCGTAATTATCTATCAGTTAGCATTGTTCATTAGCTCTCTATTTCAAGATTCAGAGACTGCCTCCCATTCCTCACACTCCCATCACATTATCATAGAGTCTAGTGATTTAGTCACATATTTGGGCTATATTTGCCACCCACGGTGTTCCTGTTGTTTTATGTATAATAGTGAAAAGATTTAATTGGTTATTGTTGAAGAGACACAGGCTAACTCTGAATTTTCATATATGGTGCTTCTGTCTCCCTCTGCACCACCGTCTTTACCTGCTAAGAAAAGGACACTCTCCACATTATCAATAAAAAAAATTAAGTTTGTTGGTATTAGTGGATGCAGAGAAAAGCAGTCCCAAAGTAGAAGTTTCAGAATGGAAAAAAGGGAAACATATTCGATGCCTGTGTTTGCAGAGGGGAGGCGGGGATAGAGAGAATGAAGCCAAGTGAGCAAGAGCCAAGGAGGCAGATTGTCCTTTCCTGCAGGCTATGACAAGCACTCTATCCTTTCCTGCAGGTTGTGATTGTTCTAAAGATAAGAACTTGAGTCTGGAAATCTTCCATGACTCACTCCTGAAATGCTGCTTGTCACCGAACAGGAGCACCCTGATTGACTCAGGAAGTCTCGCTTCAATATTTTTTTCTTAATGTAACGCTTTTGTGAACACTCATCCCTGCCACTGATTAGGACGTTCAAAGTAAGTTTAGGTAAGAGGTGGGTGATAGAGGTGATTGGATAACTCTCCCATCTCTGAGTCCTGTGGTTGAACCATGTATTCTCTGCAGAGCAGGATTCATGAGGATTTATGGCTCCTGAGTTGTTTGGTTGATTTTTCCCTTGTCAGTGACTCTCACAAAGTACTGAACAACACCAAAGAAAGCTTGCCACACTGTGACAGGCTCTTTAGTGTTAAATGATTATGGAATCAATATGATAGGTGGAATTATGGCTCCAATAGGTGTCCGCGTTCTAATCCCCTGAAACCTATTAATGAGGCACCCTGTGGGGTGAAACAGAATCTGGAAAGGGTTAGGGAATTTTGAACAGAGTGAGAGAAGTTCATGACTTATGCTGGTGCATTGTTATAATTACAAAGATCCTGATAAAGGGGAAAGTGGTGTTATCATAGCATCAAATGAGAAAGAGAATGTCAGAAGGATAAAGGTGAAGAAAGAGCCATGAGAAAAGAAGACAGGCAGCCTCCAGAATCTGGAGACAGCAAGGAGACATTTAGAGAATCCGAGAATCCCGGAGGAATACTGATTCTGCATATTTAACCCTTCAAGCCCCCTTTCAGACTCCTGACCATCAAACTTGGTAAAGCCGCTAAGTTGGCTCTGATGTCTTACAGTTGCCATAGAAGTCTTGTATGGCCATGAGCATCTACTGAAGATCAATATTGTATAGTTGGAAAGTAGGTTTCTGTGGGTATCATTTTTCTGAATTATTATAAGGTATGAGAGTAAGATCAAGAGAAAACCCCCTGCTCAATTTGCTTTTAACTGTAGAATTCTGCACTTATAGTGTTTAAAACATGCCAACTTTGGATGGAAATGTGTGGAATAATGACCAGAGAGCAGAAAGCAAGAGATAAAGTTTTTTGTTGGGAATTGAAAGTGGGGGTTAGGAATGAGGAGTAACAAAGCATTTATATGGTTTTCTGCGTCAGATGTGTTTTTCTGCATTTGTTGGACCCATCAAAATCTATTTTAGAAACAACTGCAGTGAAACAGTCATGAACTCTGTGTCTGAGCAGAGAAGCCAGGATGGCAGCAAACCGAAGAATGAGTTTGGGAAGAACCCATGTACCTTGAGGAGAGGCCTGTGGCTTACAGACAGGGCTCACTTAGCAGACTGAGTTCAAATGGCTTTCTGCTTCTAACTGGTTAGATGTCTTAGGGGAATAAGAGGGAAATAATGGGCTCATCTTTCTGAGCCCATTGCCTTATGGGTGATCATTAATATACTCAATTTTGCATTGCTTTTGCCTCAATTCAATACTGATGAGTGTCTAATATCTAGCCTAGTTTCTGCTGTTTGTGACTAAAACCTGCAGCTGGGGACATAGAGAGAGCCACAGGACATTCCCTAACCTGCAGCCAACACGGTCTGGTCACTCATTTCTCACACCACCTATGGTCCCTTGTGCACCTCTAAGGGACCACCCCTGTGCATAGAACCAGAAGTAATCTCAGTAACTAAAAAGTATAGTCCTAAAACTGCAAAAATAAAAAGGAAAGAAATTGTAGTAACCTTGATCCAAAAGTCAAATTCAGTGGAAGAACAACAGTATTGCATGTGGAAGCCCTGGGGTCACTCCCCAGTACAGAAAATAAAAGGAAAAAAAAAAAGAAAAAGAAATTGTAGCTATACTGGAGGAGCAAAGAATTTGAAAAGGAGCATCTGAGCTGTCTTCTCTCTTGTCTACTACATGTCAACTTTGTGACTCTAAGTAAAATAGTTCCCCTCTCTCGACCTATCTTCTCTTGTCTCTTAAACAGTTAGAGACCCTAGCATAGATTATGGTGGCAACTTATTATAGTGTTCAGACCATGACTAGCACTTGGAAAATGCACAGTAACTAGTTATTATCATGTTGTAATCTGCATGCTCTAGGAATTTGACTTGCTTTTAAGGAAGCGTTATAACTAGCTTTAGTGATATTATCTTAATACCCACATTAAAGTGGATTAAGATGAGGTACAGATAATAACAGAAAAGCTAACAGGATGACTATTTGTTAACCCAACTGGGCAGTCAGCTGTATCTCTCTGATTCTCCTTCCTAATTTTTTTGGTACCCCATTTGATATTTTCTATTATTAGACAACTATTGAATGTGCTGGTACTCTTCAGTAACATGTGCACTAAGAGTTCCTTTTGACATCACTTGAATATAATCCATGAGCGTGGAATTAGCTCTTGTCTCTTTTGAAGTATTAACCTCTTTGACACCTAGTTTGGCCACTCTCTTAGAGTAAACTTTCCTAAATATAATAGAGAATACAATAGGATTCATTAATACAATAGCATTAGGAGAGGGCATGGGGAGAATTTTAGTTCTATAAAATGAAACCAACCATCAGTATTGATTATTAACAGTTTTCAAACTATGCCTAGTATAATGCCTAGTATAATGACAGCTAAAGTTAAGCAGTTTAGTTCATCTGCTAGAAATAAAACTGAATAAAATAAAGAGAAATTTTGCTGCAACCTTTTTCTAGAGATTTCTGCCTCTTTTAAATTGCTTAAAATTTATTGAAATGGATATTAATAATAAACAACCTTCCTCAATAAAACAGAGACTTAAACTAACTCCTCCCTAAAGTAAACAGCTTAGGTATGCAGCCTTAGAATAAACTTTGAATTGATTATACTTGCCCTTGGAGCAGAACTTGAAGCTCACTGTTAGGCAGCTGTATGCAATTTTCTATCAAACAGAACATAAATTTTCCCTATTCCTCAGATTCTTGTTCATTGGAGCTGTGTATTCGCTTGCCATCGTGCCATATAAAGCAGTTCTTCCCCTACTCTAGTTTTGGCTTTTTCTGTGCTGCAAGGCAAGTGTGTGATTTACTGCAAGGTGTGCTAATGTTGACCCATTTTTATAAGCTACGAACTAGTACAATATAGGGAATAGAAAAGTGTAGCTACAATTCTCCCCATAGACTATGTCCCCACCTTTAAAAACCATCAGACTGCAAGTTCCAATTGAGTTCAAAGCAGTTGTGCTTCTACAGGGAAATATAGTCCATTGTAATTTTTATATCTCCTAATAATGCTCTGGTTTTTTGTTTACTGAAGAGAGCTTTTTTGTGTTATAAAATGGTCTTTTGACAGAGAAGAATCATTGTTTTATTTTAAAAAAGTTTCCTCTTACACTAGCAAAAAATAAATAGCTTATCTCTTAAGCTCCTGATTAATGTCTAACACCTCCAACCCCCAGCAACACTTCAGTGTAAGTGTATTAACACTACATAATAGCAACTCAACTCACCTACAAAGAAATGGTCTTCACAAACGATTTACAGCCAAGTCAGGGTTTAACTGCATAGAACCCAGCCAAAGGCAGATTTTTATCTTTCCCCAGTCCTATTGTTTCTGACAATAGATTCATGTGGGTCTCTGAGAATATGCAAATTATGTTGTCTCTTTTGAAATGTGAGATAGTTTTTAAGCTTTATTTTTCCTTAGATGTATGTCCAGATGGTACCTATTAAGCTATTTTAATGCAGCAATTGATAGGAACTCATGCATCTCCAATTCAAAAGGTGTGTCTCCTACATGGGTATGTGCGGTACTCTCAAACTCTCTCCTCCCTACCTTCCCTCCCTCCATCCTGCTCTTATTGATAAAACTCAAAGGATTTTCTAATCCAAGAAGATACTGTTGCTTGCTTTGCCAGACGCATGTGTTAGTTTACTATTCATGCATCACCATTGCTTTGTAGCACTGGGATCTTGGCAAAATCTATCAGGTTGGGACCTGATAGATTAAATACATTCTGCAGAGTCTATACTCCTCAATGGCTATTACTGAAAAGAAGCTCAGGCTTTCCATATTTGACTAATTTCAACCTATAGTATTTGAATTCTTAAAAATAGACTCATTCTTTAATCTCTGCAGGATTGGTGATATAGTTGTAATTATCCTCATTTTACAGATGAAGAAACTGAGCCGGATTCTGCCCTTCTCTATATATGCAGCATGAATTAAACAGCTGTGCCACTTATTTGGATAATTCATGTCTTAACATCTACTTTTTGAACATAGGGAGAGCGCACGTTGGGGCCTTGAATTATATGAATTGACTGTGTACATGAGTTTAATTGCCTCTAGATAATGACTCATTCTCTACTTTCCTTGCCCTCCCTCTCAGGTGCCACAGCAGAACTGAGAAAGCATTTACTCAAACTCCACTATTGATGGCTGCAGAGTGTTGTAGAAGCCAATATCCTTGTCTTAGTACCTAAACAAGTAGCATATCAAAATGCTTTGAAGATATGGAAAAGTCGAACACATTTTAACCTAATCATATATTTGACTTCTCAGTTTTTAAGGGATTCAGTATACTACTTGGTAAATAATGGCCAGGTTTCTGTCCTAGCTGTGAGATTATTTTCTGAATATTCATTCCAGAGAGAATATCATAAGTTGAGTGCAATAATCAACACAAGAGGCCATGGAAAATTAGGTTCACAAAATGTGACATCAGGATTTTATATTGAATTCTTAAGGTCGCAGATGAGATCTGTAAAAATAGCGTTTCTCCGATAATGCTAAAAGATTTTTTTCTTCTAGGCCAGGGAACTCAGCATTTAACAACGTATTTGAAAGTTTGTTTTATTCAAAACTGCAGCTTTGGTTCCTCCTCTGACCCCTTACACCATCATATACTATTACAAATAGACTCAGAAAATATGTTCGATAACTCTGTAGTATAGTGTTGACTTTACAAGCAGTGGGAGTTGAATTTATTTTGCATATGTGCTGCAGACTCATTATTTTCTCCTAAAATCAAAGAACACCGGAGGTTAAATGTTGTGCATGTTTTCACGACTGGAAATTTGATCAAAGAGGTGAGGTTTTGCTTGAATTGCTGCAGTTTTATTTTCTGGACCTCTCTTCTAAAGAAATTTGGATGCAATGGTGCGAGGTTAATACTTCTAAACTGCTACTCTTATTGTGACATTCCTCTCTGTTCTCAACCCTCCGGTGGTTTCCCCATCACCGTCAGCATAACATCCGGACGCATTCATCTCCGAATCAGAGCCCCAACCTCCCTTCCAAACTTGATCAAAGGCATAATTTGCTCACTGCAGACCTTCCTTCCTTCCTTTCCCCCAGTGCTCCAGTGTATCCAGACATCCACATGCTAGTCTGAATTCAACCCTTCTTCTGAAATCCTTTCTCATCATTAGATTGCTTTCTATCATTCATCCAAATTCCAGTTCAGGTTCCTAGTCATCTTTGGTTCCCCAAATGCACTTGGATTAAAATGGCAACCTTAAGGATCTTATGAGTAGAGACTGCAGTGCTTTGGTGATTGCATCTCTAACTTGCATATAGCCATTTATTATTGCGAACTGCTTGTGTGAGTAGACATCTACAGGTCTCCCGGGTGTCTCCCCCAACTGCACTGCACATTCACTAATTGCATTGGGAATGTGTTTCCATACCATTCTCTGTCATTCACAAGGTACACCCGCATGATAGATCCCTGGGCCTGGAATGCTGGCAATTGGTATTTCCTGCCCATTTGATTAATCAGAGCTCAATAACCTATGAGCTCCAGCCTTCATCTGAGATTGTTTTCTACAGGCTTTGAATGACTTCTTTGGAATGTAAAATCGAGATGTGCTGTAGCACGCAATAGATGAGAATTATGACCTCAGTTATATTTCATTACCCATGTCTTGTAGTTTTTTCTTCATTTTGTAATTTAGTTTCGGTATAATTCAAATGGCTGTATATAGTGTTCTGATGAGAGGAAAGGAAGTTTGTCTTGATCTACTGAGCTTTGAGTGATTCCAAAGCTTTTGGAGTCAGAATGGGATAAGAAATGAATAGCATGTGTATGAGAGAGAGCCCAGATTGTAGAGCACTTGTTTGAGATTGTGAGCCCTGAGTTTGATCACTATTTCTCTGTGATATCCCTATACAACACACCAGAAGTATGGCCCTTTTACTTCAGTTAAAACTCAGTTAGATTAAAGAAATGGCACCTAAAAATGTCAATTAGGAGTGAACACCACAATGCTGCACCCAAACGAAGACTAGATGTTAGATGTTAGATGCACTTAGTCATCTAACAGGTTCCCTGGGCTTAACATGACTGGGCATGCCCACCCCAGCCCCCAGTTCTGCTGGGTGCAGCTCCTGTTGTCAAAATAAATGAACATTGAAAACCTTGAGAAAGAATAATACTAAACATGTATATGGTAAAATGATTTTGGTTTCCTGTTTTCTCTGAACTTTATGTAGGGAGAACAAATTATGTCTCTGATTTTATTGGGTCATAATATCAGAAGCCTGCAAATGTGATGCACATGACAAAAAGCTGGTCTTAAAACTGCCCTAATTATCTTTTGTCAATATGCTAAATTTATAGAACAATAGGATTTCAAGAAATGTGAACAATGTAGAATAACTGATAGATCTACTGTGAATAGCTAAAAAATATCAGCTCCCTTTATATCAGCTTAGAAATGTATTTGCAAATCATTATTAACAAATTGTAGCCTAAAATTCTTCTTTCTTCTAACTTTGAAATTACATTTCAAGATCCCCAATTTAGGCCATATTATTTAGTTACTGGCTTGTATAACTGAAAGAAGTTTTCGTTATTTTTGTCCGTTAAGGGTTTTATGAAATGACAAGTAAATCAATCCTTTAAGTTTTCTGTGACAGAATAACTTGGAAGTGATAATCATAATCTCAACAATGGGACTAGTTTACTTGAAAAGTAACAAACTGATAGTAGATTAACTTTTTCTTATTATATCATTACAAGAAAGACATTCAGTTTTAAAACATTCAGTTTTAAGCCTAAAACCTCAAAGAATATGAGCAAATAATAAAAAAAATTACAAAGAGAAATAAACTTTTCATACATCCCATAATTTTGGAGATTGAAAATTTCTTTAACTATCCAACTTTCATTTCTTAAGTTAGTCAAATGATCAGCAGATTTTTGTAATACAGAAAAACCCTGCTTGAGCAATACTGTGGGAAACAGTAATTTTCACCCTTATATTTATAACTATTTTTCTCTGTTAATACCACTCTCTTGCTTACTGTATCAGTTACTTTACTAGCATGATTAACTATGGATATCAGCTTACTGTATTTACAGGAAAGAACCAAAAATAGGGAAGATATTCCAGTCCATAAATATAAGGCTCACACAGACATGAGATAACAAAACCTTTTTTTTGTTTCTCACTACTTTAATTATTCCAGTCTTTATTGCTTCCAGGTTCCTCATAATAAATTGTGATAATGTGAAATTGAATTTCTTTTTTAAAAAATATCCAGCCATAGGGCAAGGGTGTTATTGAATAATTCTATTGTATGCAGTACATATAGAGACTTCATGAATGAACTAAATTTTGTTCTCATTTATCTATTCATGGAAATTTGGATTGCTTCAAGGTTGACTGTTATTATAATTAAAGCTCCTAGGAATGAGTGTGTAAAAAAATCACAACCATGGATGACTTCCACTGTGCCCATTAAGATCTATCTTCCATGACTTCCATTGACACCTACAAGCCAGCCTCTTTGGGACTTTATTTCATTCACATGGTTTTGTAATCAGCATGACTCCATCAAATTTCCCAAATTCAGCCTTTGGCAATTCATTCTATAAATTCTGGCTTGAGGTTTTTCATATGTGATGACTTTCTTCATTTTCATTAACTTTTGTGAGAGGGCCACATATAGCGGTGTGAGCAGAGCACATACACTGTGCTCAGGAGTAGCTACCAGTGGTGCTTGTGGGACCCTGTGTTATAATGGATTGAACTAGGGCTAGCTTCATGCAAGACAATTTTCTATTTTTTAATTTTTTAATTATACCACCGTGCAATACACAATTACAGAAATGTTCATGATTGGGTTTCAGTTATACATTGTTCCAGCATCCGCCCTTCCACCAGTGCCCTATTCCCACCACCGATGGTGCCAAATTCCCCCCCCATCTTCTCCAGCCTGCCTCTATAAAAGGCACTTTTCCTTTTCTCTTTCTTTCTCTCTTCCTCTCCCTCTCCCTCTCCCTCTCCCTCTCTCCCTCTCCCTCTCCCTCTCCTTTTCTCTTATACATTTGTGGCTTGCCCTACAAACATTTAGGGATTATCCTGTAAATCCTTTTTGTGTATACACAATGTTCCGTTCTAGCCAGCTATTAACATTTCTCACAATTAGTAGAACACTGGTATATGTTAATGTCCCATTAATAAATGAAGTCATTCTATATCTGTCTAATTTCTGACTAATGTCTTCTGACCTAATTTCACTTAGCATGATAGTCTCAATGTCCATCCATTTGCAGGTAAATATCATGACTTCATCTTTTCTGACAGCTGCATAGTATTCCATTTTGTAGATGTACCACAGTTTGTTTAGCCAGTCTTCAGTGCTCAGGCATTTAGGATGTTTCCAGACTCTGGCCATTGTGAATAGAGCTGTGATGAATATAGAAGTGCTGATGGTGTTTCTGCTGTGTGTGTTTTGAGTCTCCAGGGTATATTCCCTGGAGTGGTATTGCTGAGTCAAAATGGGAGCTCAATATCCAGTTTTTAGAGGAATATTCGTATTGATTTCCAAAAGGGCTGGGCCAGTCAGCACTCCCCACCAACAGTGGTTTAGAGTCCCTTTGTCCACACATTCACACCAACATTGGTTGCTTCTTGCTTTTTTGGATGTGTGCCAATCTCTGTGGTGTGAGATTATACCTCATTGTTGTTTTGATTTGCATCTCCCCAATGATTAGTGATGAGTAGCGCTTTTCATATTCCTTTTGGCCTTTCAAATTTCTTCTTTTTAATTTTTTATTTTTAAAATTACAAAGATATACAATTAAAAAGTTCATATTTGGGTTTTGGTCAAACAGTGTTGCAGCACCCATCCCGCCACCAGTGCCCATCTCCCACCACCAACGCCCCCGGTTCCCCCCCCCCTCCCCCAGCCCCTCCTCCATGGCAGGTTCTTGATTTCTTTCCATTTCTCTCTCTCTTCTCTTTTCCTTCCCCTCCAGACTATGGATTACAGAACATACATTAAAGGATTGTCATGTGTATCTTTTGCCTCTATTTAATGCTCAGTTCTAAGTTGGCATTAGTACCCTCCAACAATTGTTAGCACACTGTTCCATTTCTGTCTTACCTAGCCTCTGAATCCCACACGTTTGTGATAATTTCCACCTTTGACAGGACCTCCTGATATATGTTTCACTTGATCTTGGATATTGGTATCATAATATGTATCTATATATTTATGTTATGCAGATAAATGCAGTCATTCTGTATCTGTCTCTCTCCTTCTGGCTAATTTCGCTCAACATAATCTTCTCCATGTCCATCCATTTGTAGGCAAATTTTATAACTTCATTTTTCCTAACAGCTGCATAGTATTCTATTGTGTAGATGTACCAAAGCTTTTTTATCCAGTCATCGATTTTCGGGCACTCTGGTTGCTTCCAGGTTCTGGCTATTGTGAATAATGCTGCTATGAACATAAAAGTGGGGGATGGTGTTTCCGCTGAGTATTTTTGGCTTCCCAGAGTAGATTCCCAGGAGTGGTATCACTGGGTCAAATGGGAGTTCAATTTCTAGTCTTTGGAGGAAAGTCCATATTGTTTTCCAGAAAGGCTGTACCAGCTGGCATTCCCACCAACAATGGATGAGTGTCCCCTTTTCCCCCACCCACGCCAGCACTTGTTGTTCTTGTTCTTTTGAATATGTGCCAGTCTCTGTGGTGTAAAGTGGTATCTCATTGTTGTTTTGATTTGCATCTCTCTGATGATTAGTGATGTGTCTAACACCATGCACAAAAATCAGATCAAAATGGATTAAAGATCTCAATATCAGACTTGAATCCATAAAGTACATTGAAGAAAATATAGGAAAAACCCTCCATGACATTGAAGCTAAAGGCATCTTCAAAGATGAAACATCACTAACAAAAGCAACTAGAAGAAAAGATAAACATATGGGACTACATGAAACTAAAAAGCTTCTGCACCTCAAAAGAAACAGTGACTAAGATACAAAGCAGTCCACAGAATGGGAAAGAATATTCACCAATACCATCTGATAAGGGGTTAATATCCAGGATATATCAGGCACTGGTAGAACTTTACAAGAAGAAAACAAACAACCCCATCAAAAAATGGGGAGAAGAAATGAACAGAAACTTCAGCAAGGAAGAAATTCGAATGTCAAATTTCTTCTTTTGGAAGTTTCTGTTCATTTCTTGTCCCCTTTGTTTGATGGGTTGGCAGTTTTCTCTTTGTAAAGTTCTACCACTGCGTAATATATCATGGATATTAACCCCTTATCAAATGGGCAATGGGTGAATATTCTTTCCCAGTCTGTTGGCTGTCTCTGTATCTTGGTCTGTTTCCTTTAAGGTGGAGAAGCTTTTCAGTTTTATATAATTCAATTTGTTTATCTTTGCTTCCAACAAGTCAATTTCTTAACCTCTATACTATCTCTTAGTCTACTGACTTCCCTTTCCTGTATTTTTCTTGTTTTTTTTTTTGGGGGTGCAATATCTGAGCTCTCTGACCTAATGTGGACAGCAGCAATAGGCATGCTTGTCCACTGATGCCCCATTGTATGAAAGACACTGCAACATGGAGCGTGATAGGAAAGTCAGGAATGGGTCTCCGTGAGGATTTTTTGATAGCACTTGTTTTCAAGGCCTTTTACTGGCCAAAACTGCTGTCAAAAAGTACTTTCCCTTTGAAGCTACTATTCAGATTTCATTAACTACACCCTCAGTTTACTTAGACGTTCCATCCTTACGTAGAAAAGATTACCCAACCCTGAAGACAAAGACTACCCGCATAAATGGACCATTTTCTTATTGAAAGGAACTCTAAATGATACAGTATGAATCTGTTAAATAGTGTCCTCTTTTACTATTTCAGGTTCGTTTCACACATAATCACACCTGTATCATGTTATATAAGGCTATAGCTAATGTATATTCTTCTATAACACAGCAACACTATCGCGCATAACTGAGGCATCTTGTGAACTAATCATAGCTCTCATGCGTGACCTCTGCAATCATTGTCTATATTACGAGGTTCTGCTACATACTAACCTTTGAACCTAGACAAGCTGCTTATCTTCTTTATTTCTCTTTTCATTTTGTAAGACACTTATAGTTTCATGAGCACTAAACTGATTTAATTGGGGGGGAAGGACAAGCTGGCAGTTCTCAATAATTACTCCAGCTTTGTCCTCAGGGATCATTCCTGGTATGGTCAGGAAACTAAATAAGGTACAAGGGATTGAATTTGAGTAGGCTGCATGCAAGGCAAATCCCTATCCACTGTTATATCCACCTGGTCCTTAAACTGATTAATATTGTTTTTGCTTTTTGGTCACAGCCAGCAATGCTCAAAGTTGTTCCTGACTCTGAACTCAGGAATAACTCCTGGAGGTGCTCCGGAGACCATGGGGGATGCCAAGGGTTGAACCGGGTCAGCCACATGCAAGGCAAATGCCCTACCATCTGTACTATTAATCCCACCTTTAATTTTTCCATTAAATCATTTATCATAAACTTTTCTGAGGGTTTTACAAATATTAACCCTCTGATGCTCATATAGAAATTTACAAAGTAGATAATTTATTTCCACATTTGAGACTAAACATGAACAACAGTTAAGTAACTTGCTAAAATTCATAAAACCGAATTCAAACTCAGGAAACCTTTCTCCAGAAAACTGCTTTGTGAAGCACTGTACAGTGATAGACTCTGGCATATAGTAAATCTCAACAAGCATCTATTGTTTTATTGTTATTATTATTGCTTACTGTATTATTTGAATCCAAATTTCTTTTGTGTGTGGTGGGGCCAAGTTTGGGGCCATACCCAGTGTTGCTGAGGACTTAGTTACTTCTGCCTCTGCTCAGGGATCATTCCTGGTGGGCAGGGGATCAGATCAAGTCAGATTTTCCACATGCAATGCAAGCACCTTACCCCCTTATACTACCACTGTGGCCCACAAGTCTTATTATTTTTAACTAGGCGAATGCAGTTCCTTCAAGAAATAGTCCAAGTTTTATCTGTGTGATGATTTGTATTTGGCATGTAGCAGCAGGTTAGTAAATGTCTGTAAAATTAATTTTAATAGTTTTCCATATATTTCCCCTAGAAGCCCCAGCCTTGAAAACAGCCCATTCATAACTCAAACTAGAAATTAGATTGAAAGATCCCTACAGCCATTACTTTTGCTATAACTGTTATTATAGCCATTATTACTGGTATTTATTGCCCTATTTAATTCCAAGTTCTTTATTCAGATGATTTTCCCATTTCTCTTTAGGAAAGTTCTCTGTGTTACTTCTCCAAGTATGGTGACTTTGCTTTTCTAATTACCTGTGATTTTAATTGGACCCTATCTCCAATAACTGCTACCTGTTTTACTTTTCTAAACTAGAGGTCATTTCTCATGAATGTGTACTCTCTTAGCTTCAGGCTTTGTGCTTATAGAAATTTAGAATAAGTTTCTAGGAAATGAAGAATATCCACTGGATTGACATCACTGAATTCATATTCAAATATTGTCTTCTCCATCATCAACTAATGAGTACTTCAGTCAGCCAAAATACACAAATTTCTCTTTCTTCTATTTTTAGGGTTGAGGTCAAAATCAATTGAACAATTTTCAGGATCCCATGAAAAGGAAAGCTAGACAAACTCTTGTTTTAAACGTGATAATTTCAGTATGGCAGGCAACAACACAACTGGAAATGACGCAGAGGGTACCACGTGTTACACCAGTATAACGATTGGGGATTCTGCCTTCACAGGCATGTCTCATTCAGAAGTAGAAAGCCTTTGGCTTTGCTGTTCCTCATAGTCTGAAAAAAGTCTCCAAAAAGTTCATTTTGCTTTTGTCTTCCAGGAAATGTCTATGCTGTTATTGACGGTTCCTAATAGCTTGTTTTCATACCCTGATCCTGCTCTTCTTCTTTTTTTTTAAGTATTTTATTATACCACCGTGAGATATACAAATAAAAAGATATACAATTAAAAAGTTCATGTTTGGGTTTTGGTCATACAGTGTTTCAGCACCCGTCCCTCCACCACTGGTATGACCAAGATCCTGCTCTTCTTAAGCTGTGTATCTAAAGAGGGAATACCACTCTTACCATGAAAGGAATTGATATAAACTTTCTCTAGTTAAATTTTAAGCTCATTAATGTTTCTGGCTTTTTGGTCACACCCGGGAATGCTCAGGGGTTACTCCTGACTCTGCACTGAAGAATTACTCCTGGCGGTGCTCAGGGAGACCATATGGGATGCCGGGGATCAAACTCAGGCCTGCATGGGTCAGCCGCGTGCAAGGCAAACGCCCTACCCGCTGGACTATCTCTCCGGCCCCTCATTAATTTTTTAAATGGTAGTATTGTTTTTTTGTTTTATTTTCTATTTAATTAGTTGTACTCAGGGGTTCTGGTAGTTCACACTCAGTGATACATGGCCAAATGAGCAAAGTTAATGCTTGCCTGGTAATATGGTCCTAATGTGGGGGGGCACACCTAACAGTGCTTGGAGGTGGGTGTTTGGTTCCTTGATCAAACTTGGGGCTGGAACATTCAAGGCATGGATTTTGATATCTTTCTTGACTCCAGCAGTTTCTTTTTCAGTACTTAATTTCAAACTACTAGCATACTTCAATCGAACATTTTGTTTTTATGAAAAATTTGTAGTGGTGCAAAATAATTTTGTTTAAAGTAATTTGCTTAAAGAAATATGAGGTGAGGATGGGGAAGAAAGAGAAAAAAATGTGTCTTCTAGAGTGGGCACAGGCTTCTCCAGAATGGAAAAATGCCTAAATTTGATTGCTAAGATTGCTAAGAGGTGTGTTTATAATATACAGTAAGTGTGAGTTTTACACCCAGTTGATAATATGGTATCACCATGTTATTTAAATATGAAAAGTCCATGACAATTTTAGTCCCAAAAGGCAAAAATCAATGTATTGAAACCTACAATAAAATATATACCAAGAGAGTATGAAATATGAAATTAACTTTTATATAGCAAATACCTTTTTGAAAGGTGGAAACTCAGGAAGGTGTAAGAGCCATTTGGCCACATCTGACAGGAGTGGACGGGAAAGAGAAGATTGGGTGAAAGTATCCCCAGGCTCTGCAAAGCCTAAAAAGCTGCTAGGGATTACTGAGCCTGAATCAATCAGAAGATCACAATGTCTCCCAAGAAAGGTCTTGCTTTAGAATCTCCACTATGTCTTGTCATTGTTGATGGGAAGTCTGTGCGAGGTTTATGCACCATTCAATATAGCATTGAAGTTCCAAATACAGCAACTGCTGTTCACAGCAAGTTATACCCCAAGAGTAGCAACCTTACACGTCCATCTTGGTGCCACAGATGCGGCATTTAAACTCTGAAAGTGTAAAACTACTAGAAAAGCCATGGAAGAAGAGATTCTTGATACTGATCTGAGCTATGACTTCTGGAATACAGTAACAAACTCACAAAAGTATAAAAGCAAATACAGACTAGTGGAAGTGTACCAGGCTGCAAAAAGATTTCTACAAAGCAAAGGGGGGAAATGTCCACACGTTTGAAAGCTATATATGAAATAATGGACTGATATTCAAAATATATGAAGACCATAAACAACTCAGCAGTAAATAATAAAATTAATAACCTAATTTCAGAATAGGCTAAGGACCTGAACTGACAGTTATAGAAGATAATACATACCTGACCAGAAGGTATATGAAAATTGTGTTCAGCATTGCCTATTATCAAAAGATGTAAAAAAAAAACACAACTAGCTAATGATTCACTTCAATTCATATGTTTATTAGAAAGATCAGATGCAACTTTTGGAGAGGATGTAGAAATAAGACAACACTTGTAGGCCGGAGCGATAGCCCAGCGGGTAGGGCGCTTGCCTTGCACGCCGGCCGGCCCATGCCGGCCAGGTTCGATCCTCGGCATCCCATATGGTCCCCGAGCACCGCCAGGAGTAATTCCTGAGTGCAGAGCCAGGAGAAACCCCTGAGCGTCGCTAGGTGTGACCCAAAAAAGAAAAAAAAAACACTTGTACACTGTAAATTATAAATTGTATAGCTACTATGGAAAACACAATGGAGGTTCCTCAAAAAGTAAAAATAGAGCTACCATATAACACACCAACCTCGCTTCTAGGTAACTAACTCAAAGATATGAAATTATATCTTGTGGGATACCTACACTCTAATGTACACTGCAGCATTATTCACAGTAAGATATAGAAACAACATAGGTGTCTTCAGCAAGTAGCAGAGAAACTGAGATATTAAATTTGGTACCTAATATTTAACATAGACATATTCTATGGAATATTAATATTGTCAGGACTAAATAAAGAAGGAAATCCTGCTATTTGCAATAATGTGGAAACTTGAAAGGTCATGTGCTAAGTAATATAAAGTAGGCCCAGAAAGACAAGTATTGTTTCTGAGTTTTTATATAGAATCTTGTGAAAAATTGCTTTCCGAGAGGTTTCCAAAGCACTGGGAGTAAGAGGAATAGGAAAATGGTGGCGACAAACTTTCACTTGTAGAAAATTTCTAGAGATATACAGCATGGTAACTATAGCTATAAGAATGTAGTGCGCTTCTGTTCATTTCTTCTCCCCATTTTTTGATGGGGTTGGCTGTTTTTTCTTGTGGAGTGCTACCAGTGCCTGATATATCCTGGATATTAACCCCTTGTCAGATGGGTATTGGGTGAATATCCTTTCCCACTCTGTGGATTGTCTTTGTATCTTGGTCACCGTTTCTTTTGAGGTGCAGAAGCTTTTAGTTTTATATAATCCCATTTGTTTATCTTTGCTTCCATTTGCTTGGTCCTTTGTAGAGATCCTTTACATTCTTTGTCAAACTGATTCCTAGGTATTTGATTTTCTGGGCGCAATTGTGAATGGGATAGTTTCTTTAATGTCCCTTTCTTCTCTTTCGCTGTTTGCATATAGGAAGGCCATTGACTTTTGGGTATTGATTTTGTACCCTGCTACTCTGCTATAGGAATGTATTATTTCTAGGAGCCTCTTGGTAGAGAGTTTCGGGTTTCTTCATCTTTCGTGTTCTTCATCTTTAATCATCAGGGGGATGCAAATCAAAACAACAATGAGGTACCATCTCACACCACAGAGACTGGCACACATCCAAAACAGCAAGAACAACCAGTGCTGGCGTGGATGTGGGGAAAAAGGGACTCTGATCCACTGTTGGTGGGAGTGCCGACTGGTCCAGCCCTTTTGGAAAACAATATGGGCATTCCTCCGAAAACTAGATATTGAGCTCCCATTTGATCCAGCAATAGCACTCCTGGGAATATACCCGAGAGACCGAAAAACACATAGCAGAAACACTATCTGTACTTCTTTATTCATCTCTGCACTATTCACTATAGCTAGAATCTGGAAACAGCCTAAATGCCCGAGAACAGAGGACTGGCTAAAGAAACTGTGGTTCATCTACACTATGGAATACTATGCGGCTGTCAGAAAAGATGACATTATGAAATTTACCTGCAAATGGAGGGACATGGAGACTATCATGCTGAGTGAAATTAGTCAGAAGGAAAAGGACAGATATAGAATGACTGCATTCATTAATACGACATAAATAGATACCAGTGTTTTACTAAATGTGGGAAATGGTAATGGCAGATTAAGACTCACCATTGAATATACACACAGAGACTTAAGTGATAAACTCTAAATACCTGCAGGGCTAGCCACAATGTGTAAAATAAGAGGCAGAGAGATGCAGAGACAGAGAGAGAGACAGAGAGAGAAAGAGAGGAAACTGGGGTACCTGGTATTAAGGCAGCATGGGGCTGGGCAGGAGGGGTGGGGTACATTGGTGGTGGAAATGGGGCACTGGTGGAGGGATGGGTGCTGGTATACTGTATTACCAAGAACCAACTATGATCACCTTTGTAATTGTATGTTTCACTGTGGTATAATAAAAAATTAAAAAAAAAAAAAAAAAAAAGAATGTAGTGCGGGCCGAGCGATAGCATAGCGGGTAAGGCATTTGCTTGGCATGTGTCCGACCCGGTTTTTATCCCTGGCATCCCATATGGTCCCCCGAGCACTGCCAGGAGTATTTCCTGAGGCGAAGAGCCAGGGGAGTGTCCCCTGAGCATTGCCAGCTGTGACCCAGAAAGCAAAAAAAAAAAAAAAAAAAAAAACACAAAGAATGTATTGCATAATTGATATTTATTGAGAGTAGATCATAAGAGTTCTTTCATTTTTGTTTTTTTTTTTTTTTGGGCACACCTGGTAGTGCTCAGGAGTTACTCCTGGCTCTGTACTCAGGAATTATTTCTGGTGGTGCTCAGAGAACCATATGGGATCACTGTATCACTGTCTTCCCTTTGTTTATCGATTTGCTCGAGCGGGCACCAGTAACATCTCCATAAGTCTGTCACAAGTAAGTGTAACTCAAGGGCATCTGCTTGCTCCAGGGACAGGAAGAGCCTTAAATCATATGGGATACCAGGAATTAAAGCTAGTCAGCTGCAAGTAAAGTCAACACCCTACCTGATGTACTGTTCTCTGGTCACTCTGTCTTGTGTAATTTGACAGGGGGAAGGGAGGCACAGCCAGTGGTGTCAAGGATCACTCCTGGCAGTGCTCAGGGGACCACATGTTGTGTCAGGGATCCAACTTGTGTTGGCTGCTTATAAAGCAAGCACTCTACTCACTGTCATATTTCTCTGTCCCCACGCCACCAGTATACTTTTTATGCAAACATGAAGGGTGATGAATATGTTAACTAAGTAATCATTTTAAATGCAAATACATATGTCTCAAAATATCAGTTGGTATACTTTTTGTATAGCATGTTGCATTTGTTCAAATATATCCAAATAATACTGGAGGGAGGAAATGCTTTAAAAAACAGAATCCGAAAGACAATGAAAATAACTGTTATCTAATTTAGACAGAGAAGCACTAAAGACTCTATAAACTCTACTGCTTCCAGAAGAGCCTCCTTGACCCTTCAGTATTGTGAGGCAGATTCCCTGAATGCTTTCATAATTCCCTGTGTTTCCCCTCCAATGATCCTCGGAATGTTTTAATTGCTTATTTACTGCCTCTCCTCAGGACTGCTTCTGTTTTCATTTTAAAACTCACCTCTGCTGAGCTCAGTGACTGTCATCTTTTAAGTACTTAAAACAAAGAATGCTGAAGCCCAAAGTAGAAGGCATTCTACAGTGTACCTAACCTCTCTATTTTTAAAAACAATAATGTGCAATTCACTGAAAAGCAAAGGCCTACGACCAATAAATGTAATTAATGCATGTGCCTGGACCAGTAAGTCAAGGGTGATTAAAGGGATAATTGTCACATTATAAGCAGGAACATGGATTCAGTAATAATACCAAGTGTCCTAACTTTGAATTTGGGCTGAAATTATGGAAGAGTGTCCTTTTGTTCTTAACCTAATAAATAAGTACTTAAATGTTGAAGAATAGGGCTGGAGAGATTGCATAGGGGCTAACCCACTTGGCTACAATGCAGCTTGACTCACGTTCATTCTTTGGTGTGTCCTATGGTCCCCTGATCATTGCCAAAAGTGATCCCTGAGCACTTTGGGCTGTAGTGCCCGAAAAAGTATTTAAAGGTAAAGGGAATGATAGCTACAACTTATTCTCAAATGTTTCAGAAAACACTATATAGATAGCATAAATGTAAATAAAATGTGCAAAATGCTACTTGGTGAATCTGGATGAAGAGTGAAATTTCTCTAGCTTTGAAATGATAACAAAATGTGTTTTACAAAAGTGTCTTTTGAATGAAGGAAGTACCAAAGATCAGTCACAGAGGAAGCTTATGAGCTAGTTTCCAGCAGGGATACTGTAAGTATTCAGAGAAGTCGAAAAATTCATGCCAAGCCGGAAATAATTCAAGGGAGTTGAAAATATAAATGAGGGCCGGAGCAATAGCCGGCGGGTAGGGCATTTGCCTTGCACGCGGCCCGCCCCGTGCTGGCCTGGGGTTCGATCCCGGCATCCCATATGGTCCCCGAGCACCGCCAG
The DNA here is from genome assembly GCA_021461705.1 of Cryptotis parvus. Lineage (NCBI taxonomy): Eukaryota > Metazoa > Chordata > Mammalia > Eulipotyphla > Soricidae > Cryptotis > Cryptotis parvus. Next base: position 21,550 of record JAJIBD010014662.1, on the reverse strand, counting down.
GAGTGGTCCCTGAGTACAGAGCCAGGAGTAACCCCTGAGTGTCGCTGAGTGTGACCCAAAAAGCAAAAAAAAAAAAAAAAAAAAAAAAGAAAGAAAGAATAAAATATAAATGAGCAGTGAGGAAGCAGAGGACAATGAAGATGACTTTGGGTAGGACGGAGGTGTTCAGTGAGGTCGTTGAGAGCTGGGCAGATGATTAAGCGTCCTCAGAGGTTACATTCTTTCGGTTACTCGAAAGGCTGCAATTTAGTACCAACCTGACCTAAATGTTTATCTTCTTCCATACATAAAGTGACTCTATGCTCTCTCTCACCTTGGCCATGTTAGATGTTAAATTTTAAACGTGCAAGTAGTTTAAGGTCTGTTCTTTTATTTTATGTTGAAGTTGAATTCAGGTTTACTTTCTTAAAGTAGCCATGGAAATCACCTGGTTCTTTGTGATACATTGTGATAGTGTTGTTTTTTTGGTCAGGAAATATAGCTTAAATCGTTTCTTAGACATATAAAGGCATATAGATGTTAAATATTCAAGTAGATAATTTGAGCATTCTATTCGAGTATTGATCTGAGTAAAATTCCATATTGGCAAATATAATAATAAAATGTAATTCTTAAGATCCTCAATGGCCTACTTACAGAATGTATAGCTTCATTGTTTAGCTACTATTTCATAGGATTGCTATTTATAACCACTTTCCTCAACCCTGGGGCGACTTAGCTGGATTAAGGACTTCTGCTTCACTTTGTATTTGAAGATTTTTTTCCCCTCTTCTTTGCTCAGCTAGTGGAGTCCATGATGAATTCTCATCTCCAAGGGTAAGCTGTTTTTAGTAATGCCCAGTAGCTGGCTTAGGACTCCTTAGAAATAGTATTGATTCCTTCCTTCTCTAGTGTTTGTTTGTTTCAGAATGATAGAATTCATATAGACTTGATCAATTAACATGCTTAGGTACTGCTAAGCATGAAATGGTTTCAGTTTTATTCACTTAAATAATGTGTATAATGGATAAGTAGGCTCAGTTCAGAAAAAGTAATGTAATTATCATTCCACTTGTTTAACATAAAATTATAGAACACTAAAGCTAGAATGGGAAATTGGGAGTTATATGAGCATCAAGATTAGAGTAGAAATAGTGTTGTTGGAAAGCGTAGCATCTGGTAAAATAACTAGATGTGTTTGGGGTTGCAAGGGAAAAAAAGAACTAGATGTGGGATAGATAACATTTCTTAGATGATGGATATTTTGTAATTATTGAACTGAGTGAGCTTTTCTGTGTCTGACTCTATTGAACAGAGATGGTCATTCAGCTATATACGGTCTATAACAGCTATTGAAAGTCATTCTATTGGTTGTTGTGGTATTATAAAATGAAACTGTCAGTTCAAAGAAATTATAAAACCAAATAAATAGAATATAACACTCCCAAATTAAAAAATATTTTATTTCTTATATGTGTCCTCATACTCAAAAAACTCTTTTAGTCACTATTTATAATCAATCTCAAACAAACAACAACATCATAAACTAAACTAAATGGACCCTAACATTTATTTCTGGAAAGAAAAATCAAAGGAGAAAATACTTATCCTACTCTATTGAGAAACCCCTATTTAATAGTTACAGTGTCTGATAAATTCGTAGCAGTATATGATTTCTTCACAGTTTAGTTCTGAAATGGATGTTTGTGTTGACCAAAAAGTAAGATAAAGAATTACATTTTTGTTAAAAATACTTGGTAGAACAGCAAAGTTTTAATGCAGTTGTGAATCTCTTTAGATTTTTTTTAAGGAGGCTGCTTCAAAGGATGTCATTAATAATCTTCTCAGGTGCTTACAAAGCATGTGTCTGTCAGCAGAATTAGAGAATCAACCAACTAGAGAACAGGTTTCACAATACCCTGAGACCTATTTTGTTCATTAGAGAGGAAAATGGCTTGTTTTAAGTTTAAATTGACATGCTTGCTAATTTCAGCTGCAGAGCTGTTCATTGTGGTCAGATTTAATTTAAATTCTGGTAAGGTTCAGATTAAAGTTGATCAAGTTGCTGCTACAACATATTTCTTACGAAATAAACTTGAGTGACAAAAATGAGTTAAAAAGTTAAAATTGAGACATATGTCATAAACTGGACAACAGAAAACTATTCTGGTTATTTGGTGGCAATAGCCAATTAAAGAAAAATGAAAATATTGATAATTTTATTACAAGAAAATTCACAAGTTTCAAAATATACTGCTATTAGGTCCCCTTATTGTGCAAAAACCACAATAAACACATGTTTATTGTGTTCACTACTATATCCGTAGGATCTAGGATTGTGCCTAGAACTTGAAAAATACGGGGCCGGAGTGATAGCCAGAGGGTAGGGCGTTTACCTTGCATGCAGCCAACCAGGTTTGATCCTCAGCATTCTATATGGTCCCCGGATTACCCCCAGGAGTAATTCCTGAGTGAAGAGCCAGGAGAAACCCCTGAGCATTGCCGGGTGTGACCCAAAAAGCAAAAAAAAAAAAAAAATAGAACTTGAAAAATACTTAGAAAATTAAAGGATGAGTCACTAAATAAACTTGTGGACTTTATATCTCTGCATGTTTAGAGTTTTTGAATTTGAAAGGAAAATTTCACTTTATCTAAGGTTCATGGGTTAGTCTGTTTTTTTTTTAAAAAACCTCTTCAATGCATTAAATATTTAAGAGTCAGGAATTTCAAGTCCCTTTTCCAATTTGCTGTGTCACAGATGACCAGAGTCTACTATTCCAAGCTAGAAAACATCTTATTGTGTAAAAATCTATCTGCTACTACATGGTTTCTACTTTAAAATTTGTTCAGTACTCTCCAACTGACTTATGCCACTTACTTCAATAGCTGTCTTTGGCGATTTGTTCCATATTTCAAACACCCTTTTGTGTAAAGAAACCATAAAAGTTAGAAACCTGAAAATTGGATTTTTCTTCTGAGCAATCACAGCTTACAAATGTGGAAAAATTGTTAAAAGTTAACCCCTCCAGTTTTTCAGTACAGAGAGGAGAGAACGTTAAAAATAAATGTGTAGTATTTGGATAAGTTCTTCGCATTACTTTTATAAGACCAAAAGCAATTGAGCTTAAATCATAAAAGCCGTCTCCTGCCTTTTCACAAAAGAAAATGCTACGAATAATCAAAGGTCAGTCCTGTCCACAAACCCACAATATGTTTAGAAAATCAACAGCCATCAAATAGCATAAGAGATAAGTAAGTTTCATAAACATTCCTATCTACATCATTTTATCTCTTTGCTTTCATTAGTAAGGAAAAAGGACAGACTATTTGAAACCATGAGGCTCTCTAGCTAGGTTATTAATGTAGGATGTGGTCAGTAAAAATGAAAAAAAATGTGTAAAATTTCTATAACATTGTGGTTATAAAATGATATATACTCCATACAGTTGTCCAGATTGAGATTCAAATAAATTGTATTAGAATGAGAAAAGGGAGTTCTCTTATTTTTTAGAAACTTCTTTGGAAATATCACTGGAATTAGGGCCCTCTAGTGAACAGAAACAATAGATGGACTCTTCAGAAAGTTAGGATTTTTGTTTGTTTTTGTTTGGAGACCATACTCAGCAGTGCTCAGGAATTACTTCTGACTCTACAATCTAAAAAATTTACTGCTGGCAATACTCGGGGACCACATGGGATTTCGAAATTTGGGAATCAAACATGGATCCCCCACTATACTATTGCTCTGGCCTCTGTAAGTTAGAACATTCTTAATAACTCATCGTGCTAACTACAACTTAAAAATGTTGACTTCTTTCTATTTTGTACTTTTATTAAAACAGAATTAAAATACAATCTGTTAAGATAAGAATATGAATATTCCTGATCCTTCCTAAACTTGCCTGCATATAATCATTAACTAGAGACTTGGTTTAAAATGTTTAAAATGTAGATTTCTAGTATTCCCCCACTCATTCATTTATTCTGGATGAGACAAAGGAGTCTAATGATTCTTGTGGGAGGTGACTGTGAAGAAAAAGAGTGATTTAGCTCATTGATATTGCCTAATTCTATTGATGCATTGTCTCAGGTACTAAGTTAAATAAGTTAATGTCTGTTAAATCACTTCTGAGCATTTTATGTTCCTAAATATACATTTTAATTATGGTATCACACAATGAGATTGCAAGTCTTCCTCTTAAATACATTGTCATCATTCAAAAGTACACTTGTTAAGCATAGCATTCACATATTAGTTTAAGTAAACCCAGGGAGTCTGTAATGACTCTTTCTAAGCTCTTTAAGGAGTAGAGCAAATCTGTAATCAAGATTTTCATTTGAAATATTTTGGGTATCTAAGAATGAAGCACATCTCTTGTTAAATAATTCTCTGTAAAGTCTTACACATTGGAGATTTATATCTCATAACATTTTTTAAAAAATTTCTAAAAGTGCTTTGTTTGGTTTGCAAATTGTACTTTGAGTTACATAAAAGGAATGCTCAATTCTAGAAAGACTCAATAGTAAGTCCTATTTGTTCCTCAGACAACACTACAGGACTTGGAACAGAGGCGCCCCCAGTTGGAAGAACTCATCACTGCTGCCCAGAATTTGAAGAACAAGACCAGCAATCAAGAGGCTAGAACAGTCATCACTGATCAAAGTAAGTCTTAGACAAGTAAACTGTAAGGAAAAGATATGTGAAAATTTTTAACAATAAACTTCAGTTCCTATCTTCCATTGAATTTATGAAAACCTTGCAAAACTCTAATTACTGTACAAGATTTTCAGTGGGCAATTTTATTCAGTGATTTATTTCTAAATCACTGAATGTAATTTGGGGGACTAGAAGGAATGCTATTCCTTCAAGTCAAGCTTCTGTAGTTGCAAGGCGAAGAGTGTGTATGCTAAACATGATGTCACAGAATGTTTTCTGATTCCTCGCCATCTCCTGGACTGGTGGCCGTTGAGATGTCAGTCTCTCTCACATTCTGTCCTTGATTGTTGGTTTAAGCATGCAGTCTTCTCGTCTAGGACAGTTTATCACTTCCGTCTATGGTGCCACTTTCAGATTGGAATATGTATCTGCTAATGTGATGCCCTCATTGTATAATACCGGAAATCACTGTACCATTCATTGTGCCATACTAGGGTGGGTGGGAACATGAGGAGGCTTTTAAGGTCCATCTGCCCAGACATTGCCTGTACTCTTCTGTCTAAGCAAAGTGATTCTGACTGACTGTTTTGTGGTGGGGAAGACAAATGAAAGGAAGAGAGTAGTGAAGACTATTCTCTTTCCCTTCCGAGACTTTCTATAGGAATGAGGCCCAGGTCACCTCTATTGTCAAATTCTCTTGCATTAATGGATATTTAATATTCTTACTCTCCATATGGTACCCTGGTTCTCCCCACAATCAGTGGAATCTTTCTAAGAAGGGGAAAAAATCCTTTCTTTGATCATCTCCTTTGTTTTTGCAAATATTTTACCATACTCCAAGCCTAGGCTTTTGAAATTCACAAGCCAATTGTCTTTGGAAGTTCTGTTCTTCTAAATCAACAGATCCCTAGGAAAGTGTGAGCAGAATGCCTGGCTGCTAGTGAAATGCTAACAAAGGGGGGAAGAGTAACCAGACTAAAAGCTGCAAAATAGCATTAATCATAGTTGTACATATTATATAAATAATGATAGTGACTTCTATGTATTGAGTATGTTATAAATAGCAAATGGTTACTCTTATGCATATGTATTTTATTTTAGACCCCGTGATTTTCAATAACTGCTTATTGTAGGGTTTTATGCATAACACATTCCAGTACCACACCCTCCACCGGGTTTCTACTCTCCTCCACCACTGCTATGCCGGAGACCCATTGCCGACCCCAGCTTCCCTGCCATGGTGCTTGATGATGAAGACCAGTTCTGTTTCTGTTTACTTTGGGCATTTGTTTCCTTACTATATTTCTTTATTTCCTGCATATGACGGAGATCATAATGTCCTTCACGCATGTGGATTTGTATAAAATCTTTACAAAGGTCTATCAACTCGGTTTCTTTGTAGATGAGGAATCAGTTTTAGGAAATGGGTAATCAAATTTTTCAAGCTTACAAAGCAAGCCAAGATCAGAGCTGGGAATTTGCAAGCACATCTTTGTGGCCTAAAAGTCAATATTGCTTGTAATATATTTCCCATTTCCCATCTTGTTTTTTGTGTTAATCAAGTGACCCTAATCACTAAGACTAGGCCCTATACTCTTTAAACCTGTAATTGTATTTTGATTCACTTTCCAAAGATCTCTCCTCTTTCATTTGTAGCAATTGCTAATTAAAGTAGAAGTAGATGTCTTTTGATTTTGAAATGGTAATTACTTGTTTTTGCTCAAACTGTGTAATTGATGTTAATATATTATTTGGGTAGTATTAGTCTCTATACTACGTATATGGGATTTTCCTACCTTATACCACTCTAGAAGTTTATTTTTGTTGTTGTGGTTCTGGTATCACTAGTATGACTTGTCGTGCCTGTTCATCTATTTGCTCTAGTGGGCACCAGTAATGTCTCCCTTAGTTGGGAATGAGATCCATTATTGTTACTGTTTTTGGCATATGGAATATACCACGAGTATCTTGAACAGGTTCTGCTGTGGCTCTGGGTTCACCCAGGGACCCAGTCTTTTACTATGTCAGACAATCAACCTGTCAGACCATCAACCATTCAGGGCCCACAGGGAAGAGCCCTGGGTTGGACAAGCCTGTCTCCTGTCTGCCACCACCGCAGCCATATCGGGCAACACCTAGAGGGGCGGGTGAGTCTAGACTAGAGGGAACCAAAAAGAGAAAGAGAGCATCGAGGCACCATTCACACCAGATCATCAGTGGTAGCTATCCAAATAACCACCAGCAGATGAATGGACAAGCGCCAGGGAGCATATACATACACACAGGGGCTATTATTTACCCGTTAAAAGGAACAGACTTAGGGTCAAAGCAATAGTACAGTGGGAAGAGCGTTTGCCTTGTATGCAGAGTTTGATCCTCAGCATCCATATGGTCCCCCAAGCACCACCAGGAGTAATTCCTGAGTGCAGAGCCAGGAGTATCCCTGGAGCATTGCCGGTGAGACCACAAAAAGAAAAAAAGAACAGACTTGTAGCTGGAGCAATAACAGTATACCAGCTAGGGCTTTTGCCTTGCAAATGGTTGACCCCAGTTTGATCCCAGGAGTGAAGAACCAGGAGTAAGCCCTGAGCACCGCTGGTGTACCCCTCCCCCACAAGAAGGAACAGACTTTTGATCTATGTTACAGCATGAATAAACCTCAAAGACATAAGTGAAGACAGACACATAGGGGAATATATTCTCTGAGACCACATCACGGGCGCCTAGAAGAGTCAAATTCATAGGCCACAGTTAGATCAGTGGTGATCAGGGCACAGAGTTATTGCTTACTGCGCCCTATTCTTGCCAGGATGGTGACATTTTCTACCAATGAATAGATGTGATGGTTATGTGAACAGATCTGTCAATGGCTTCACTGACACTGAACTACACACCTAAAAACAGTGAATCCTGATTCTCTGGATATTTTGCCATAATCAAGCAAATGAGAATTCCTAGAGGTTGTCCTCACCTGGTCCACACAGGGGGTTTCCCTGCTTTTCCATCCCTCTTTACCCAAGCCCTTCCCCTGTCTATGGAATCTGGGAAGTAGGGCAAGGGCAGGAGCCTTAGACTGGAATCTTCACTTAGAAATTCACTGTTCTCTCCCCTGAAGCTTGCCCAGCCATAGGATATGAAATCTTTCTCCTGGAGTTGTTGGGGACTCAGTATTGATAGTTTTGGGGGACTATCAGTACTTAAAAGAATCTGGGAATAAAATTTAAGTGTGTCCAGTGGTTTCCTGAGGGCAGAGAACATCCTAAGGTGTGGTTCTGGTAAAGTCAAAAATTAGCAGCCTCTTTAGAGTTATTCAAGTACCCAAGTACCTTTTCCATCTTTTTGACTAGAAAATCACAAACTTGATGTAGTTTCTGAGCAGGTGAGAAATGTGTCTGCATATTGGAATTTATGATTAAGTATAAGGGATGCACAAGTTAATTCTATTCATAGTTAGTGCTGGAACATGTCAAACGTGGCCACACCCATTTGTAAGCAAAACTAGAAAATATTCAATGTTGAATCTATGAAAATGAGGTACTAGAACTAATCAATTTCTCCCACAAGTGTTTTCTACAAGAAAAAAATACACTTATACTCTCTGGTTTTGTGTAAATTACAAGATATCATTTCTATAATTAGCAAGGCAAGAGCAAAATTTTGTGATAAGCAAAGCCATTAAACTGATAGAATATTCTGGTCTCAAACTGAAACCCTGAGACTTCTCTTACTAAGTGGCAACATACTTCCCAAAATAGTAAATTTCAATGAATGATATACTCAGTTTGAGACCAAATTCCCATTACACAGTTAAGTGATCTGCTTCTTGCCTGGGAAATATTGAAATTTGGCAAAGCCATTTATGCAAAACAGAACACCCTATATAAAATACCTTTTTAACTAATGAAAAATAAACTCATATTACCTAAAAGGAAAATAATATGAATTTATTTTGTGGTATCAATTCAGCATTGCCCAAATATGTTCATTATCCCATATGATAATTTTTTATATTGTATTGACTTTGTTCATGATGTAGATTACAATGTAATGACCAGAGGGCAGGTTGATTGCTCTCTGTTAATATCCAGTGTCTTCAATAGTTATGCTTTTCTAAGCTTTTGTCTCTGGAATGAATACCTTTATGATTATTTATATCACAATGGAAAGTTTCTAATCTAAATGACTCTCAAAAAAGCGTTTTAAAAGAGAGCTTTTGTTGAGATACGTAGTGTTGTTTCTTAAGAGCCCAAGCCGGAATCTTAGTTCCAAAATGCCTGGAGCTTCCAATGCTGGTAACAGGATAATTTGGGCAAAATGTGTTTATCTAAACAATGTCATTTGCAGCCCTGCTAGTCTTAAGTTTATCACTCTACTTGAAATCTATGAAATGGGATGGAAATTCAATACTCATAAAGTTTCAATCGTGTTCAGAATAGAATTTTTCTTAGTATAGATTTGGTTTGCAGGGAATGAGCAGAAATAAAACACTTGCTCATAAAATTGTATTTTCTTATTTGAAGATTCCAGTATTCATTTTTTATTGCTCTGAAACTTCTAGAAGTACTTAAAAAAGAATCAGCTAAATAAAGTAAAATATTCAATAAGCATATAATACTGTATTGAAGCATTTTCCTTTTGGTAAATCCCAGTTCATAACTTTTAGCAGTTGGGGAAATCTATACACAGTTATTACAGTCTATCAAGAGAAAAAAGTCCAGTAAAAAGCAATCCCTCTCTTTGAGTAATCCTTGCTAAAATCTCAAGTAATTGGGTCTGCAAAATATAAACACATTTCACTATATAAAATTATTTCCACAGTACCTATTGTTTTCAGGTTATTCTATTGATGGAAATTGTATTATATTATCTAGGCTAGAGAGTGTGTTTTATTTTAAGTGCATTTAAATGGAGAATTCTCATTTCTGTTTCTGGTATTCAAACTTTTTATTTTCCTTCACTTCTTTACTTAGTGATTGTGACAAGCCATTCCTGGTCAGCTCAGAAGAGTAAAAATTTATAAGAAGGATCAAAATTGTTTCACTGAGGCTTCTGATTTACAGGAAATATTTGTTCAAGTCCATTACTACCGCAAGTCATAATGCCATAGTACCTACAAAGCAGTGAGGAGTATCTTAAAAGAAAAATTGCTCTCTTTTATTGCTGTTATTTTCAAACAATATTGGCGAATGTGAACATGGATCACCTGACATTTATATTGGAGGACCTTTGCTTCTGTTGCCGCTTCCTCCATAACCCCGCTATTGCCATTTTAAAGATCGATAGCAATAACACATAGAGATTATCAGTGTAAACTGCCTGGGTTGGTCACTTATTATATTGTTTTTGGCCCTGGTCAATGAACTAATGTCAGTGTAATAGCTTATATCAAAGAGAATCTCTTTAAAAGAACTGCTTTTATCTCTTTGAAGGGTTGAGAGAATTAGTTGAGAAAACATATGCAAGGAACTAAGATCTTGGCCATTATCAGAGCTCAATGGATATTAGCTCTTGTTTTTTAATTATAATCTAATTTTCATGTTTGATTACTAGGAACACATTTAATTATCTTTGGTAGTTTTCTGATTCTTCACTAAGGGAGAGCGAGAGAATGAGTTATAGACAGTGATCGTGATGCTAAAGACCAAAAAGAGAGAAAAAGAGTTGCTTTGGAAAAGATGAAAAATTCACAGAGTTAAATAATTTTTCACAGATATTTCACAGAAAACCCTTTAGGTTGATGATACATAAAAGTAAGTCAATTCACACAAGTTATTACATATTTGGAATAAGCAAAACTTTAAGAGAGAGGTAGAGGGCCGGAGCGATAGCCCAGCGGGTAGGGCGCTTTGCCTTGCACGCGGCCAGCCTCTGCCGGCCTGGGTTCGATCCCCAGCATCCCATATGGGTCCCTCGAGCACCGCCAGGAGTAATTCCTGAGTGCAGAGCCAGGAGTAACCCCTGAGCGCCGCTGGGTGTGACCCAAAAAGGCAAAAAAAAATAAGAGAGGGGTAGAGATAATCTTACACTTTTTTTGTAGACTCATAAACCTGAAGCAGATAATTTAGATGATGTGCCCAGGGACCTGGTAAGATAGCCAGTGAGGGGCTTGACTTTAAATTTATATATTTCTCTGGAGCCAGAGCAATAGATTAAGGGTTAAGACATTTGCTTTGCATACAACCACAATTTGATCCCCAACACCACATATAGTCCTTGAGCACTGTCAGGAGTAGGTAGATCTAAGAATCGCCAAGTGTGGCTGATTATTCCACCAAATAAAAATTGATTCTTGTCTGCTTGATTATGTGCATGGTGTGCATCCAATGGGTAAAAACAGGTTAGGAGATAAATAAAATATGACAACTTTAATAGTAGGAATAAGCTTAGTTTAATCTGGACATACTATTTTACTGTCCCCATTTATACTTTCATCTCTTATGGATTTCAAGTGTGTATTTATGAGGTTGACTATTGTATTTATTGGATATATGTAGGATAGTAGACCCCAGTAATAACTATCTACCTTACTCATGTAGATTCACTAGACTCATTTTCTGTGCGGCGTGTCCTATGTAGATAAATTAATAGTGTTATTATGAAGATTAAATTACGGGAATTGTTGAAGTGAAGACCTGGCATGTATTAGATGCTCACTAAATGGTATATTGTGTCATGAGAAGAAGAAATTGGCACAGAGAAACTGGAGATGGGTTACAATTTAGGGTATAAGAAATAACCTTGTCACTCTTGTGGTGAGCAGGTGGTGGTGCAGTATCTTACTTTATGCACCAAAAGCATTAGCATTATTACGACCATGTTGCCTTGATAACAATAAAGTATTAGAAAAGAAAACAAGGGAACCTCTTACCAGCTACAGGTGAAGGACTTCAAAACCAGAATGCCCAAACGTTGAGGGAGAGAGAGGGGAAAGGGTGGATAAGGAAACAGGAAGAGAAGTGATTTATGTTTAAAAGTATGGTTATAGTTAAGAATTTCTTTTGAAATTTATTGAGATTACATGGACTTTTATTTTACTTTTTTTGGTCACACTCGACAATACTCAGGGGTTGCTCCTGGCTCTGCACTCAAGAATTACTCCTGGGCGGTGCACAGGGATTCATATGGGATGCTGAGGATTTAACCAGGTTTGGCTGTGGGTCAAACACTCCGCCCACCGTACTGTCGCTCCAGCCCCCAGATATAGGTTTCGTAGAAATGAATTCCTATCGTCTTACTCAAAGAGCTGCTGTATGAGGAAGAAAGTTCTGCTCTATGAGAATAAAAATATTCAGAGTTTTTGAATCAACTGACAGTTTTATAGCAGCTTTGTCAGCCCATCATTTATTGGTGCAGCCAAATAGATGAAACCCTTCATAGTGAAATGAAAAGACTTAGTTTTTCTTCACATTTTAAGGAAATTTCTGTTGCTAATGAAATGGGAGTCAATATCATCTCACATATTTTCTACTGGAGTGTTGCTTATTTTTAGAGAAATGGAATCAATTGTATAAATTTCTTTCTCTTGACATCCAAAACCTGCTGTCAACCTGTTTTAAGTACAAGATAGTTCTCAGAATGTACATCAGTTAGGATACTGCTGGCAATCGAAGTGTTCCTTTCAGTCAATTATTTGAGTGCTTACTCTGTAATAATTGCTCTCAGAGGTGATGGAGTATTGTAGAAAAGAATCAGATTCAGCATTTGTCTTAAAAAGGGATCATGATCAAATTGGAGTATTTGGACAAGTAGAGCTGAGCAAAAAACGTTGAGAAGTAAAGTTTATCACCATGAGAATGAGCAAGAAGGAACAGAGACTGCCTCAGAATGAAAGGGTGCTGGAATATTTCCAGGAGGTGGTTAAATTGTACCTGGTCATGAATATCAGGAGCAAGCTAGAGAAGGAAGAATAACTGAGGAAAGAGACAAAGGAAAACATACAAAAAGTGAGGTTAACCATGATGTGATACATGAGCTTGTAAGAAGAGAGGTGTGAAGTGAAGAAAGAATGAATGCCAAAGTAGTGTGTGTGTGTGTGTGTGTGTGTGTGTGTGATGTGGAATTGTAGAGAATAATAAAGGAAAATAGAGTTCATAAAACCAGTTTCAAGGCAAGGGCAACCAAGCTAGTACAGTGGCTATAGAGTGAAAAGAAAGAGCTGGCTGGAGATATCCTAACTTGGCATTTTAGTAATTGTGAGAAACTGAAGATCTATTAGAGGTTGACACATGAAAATAATGCTGATCATCATATATTCTCATGGAAATACAAATTAAAACTATGGCATTAGCACATCACACCTCTGAGAATAGCCTGTATCACAAAGAACAGAAATAATATGTGCTAGTACAACCTGAAGAAAAGCATTTGTATGATGTTAGCGGGAATGAGCACTGGTCTGCTATTCATGGTAGATTAGAGGTTCCTCAAGATTCTGAAAAGACTTATCGGTAGTTCTATAACCAGTTGTTTGAATAATATAAAAACACTAATTCAGGGCCTTGACTTGTATGCAGCTGATCCTGGTTCAATTCATAGTACCACATATAACCACCATCCCAAGTACCCCCAGGAATAATACCTCAGCATATAGCCAAAAATAAATCCTGAGCAACACCAGATGCTGCATCCCAAACAAAAACATAAGCAATAGTTTTTATAGTACATGCATCCTCATGTTATTGTGGCACTGTTTGTAATGCCCAAGATCTAGGAACAACCCAAGTGATCCAAATAGATGAGTAAATAAATGAGTAAAAGAAATTGTAGTATATATGCAGTGAAATATTACTTGGTGGTAAAAATGATTATAGCTTGCCATTTGCAACAGCATGTATAGAGTTGAAAGATATAATGCTAAACTAAATAAGTGAGAAGAAGAAAGAAAAATACTGGAAACGAAGTAAGAGAATAAACAAAATAATCCAAAAATATTTGAATTAAGAATAACAGAGAGGGTGGGTATAGAAGGCAGAATGGCAGAATGTATTGGAGAAGATTCAGCAAACTGTGGTAAAGGATTTTCTGATCTTTGATACTAGTCGTTTTCAGAAAGGTGAAAAGCCCTCCTATAAGGGACAGATAATACTTATTGGTCAAGGGAACAGCTGATCAATAAGTATCACTGTCTTCCCATTCATCAACGATTTGCTCGCGTGGGCACCAGTAACATCTCCATATGTCCTGTCTCATGCAAGTAGAGCCCAAGGGCACCTGCTTGCTCCAGGAACATAAAGAGCCTCAAACCATTCCATTAGATCATGGGAATGAGGTCTATAATTGTTACTGGTATTTGGCATATGAAATACAACACGGGTAGCTTGCCAGGCTCTGCCGTGTGGGTAGCTACTCTTGTAGTCATCGCTAAATCCAGCATTTATTGATGAACCGTGAGGCCACAAGAGGCTGCGCAAGCAGGGCTGTGATAGGGGTGGTCTGCTGGGTGGAGTTCTGAGGAGAGGGAAGTCCAGATGTGGAAAATGGCAGCCCTCATGGAGTGGGGGGGTCGTCTGGCTTGTTGTGAGGCTCTGCTGGGTTGGCGGGCCAGGGCTAGAACCCGCCATCCATCCTGGGTGCCTCTTGAGTGGCTGGGCACAGGGAGAGCCAGTAGCAGCTCTGCCCCATGTCTGTGAGTCACAGATCAATAAGTACTAACATTAATCAATATATATGCACCAAATGTAGAGTCAGCAAAGTTTGTAAGACTTTTGCTCACATATATAAACACATGAAATGGAAACACAATAGTAGTGGGAGACTTGAGCACGCCACTGTCACCACTGGAAAGATCAACTACACAGAATATAAGACACGATTCTTAAATGAGGATCTAGAAGTGTGTGGACTCATGGGTATATGTGTCCATCCATCCTTAAATATGCTGAATACATGTTCTCTAGTGTGTACAAAACATTTCCCAAGATACATCACATTTTACAAATATATTTGTAACATCTATTTACAAACATAAAAATTATACCAAGTACCCTATCAGCACACTGCTACAGAGATGGAAAGTAACCAAAAAAAAGAAGATATGGACAACCTCGAATACTAGAGATCGAACAATATGCTGCTTAATAAATTCTGATCAAAGAGAAAATCAATGAAGAAATGAGAAATTTCCTTGAGACTAATGATAATGAGCAAACAAGTTCTGAAAATCTACGGGACACAGCTAAAACAGGACATAGGTTAAAACTCAAAAATATACAACTATACTAGGCAGGAAGAAAATGATAAAAAACTATAACCTAATTGCGTATCTTAAATATATAGAGAGCCAATAATACAGGAATCCAAACAGTAGTAGAAGAAAGTAAATAATAAGAATCAGAGCAGAAATAAACAATAAAAACAAAGAAAGCAATACAAAGAGTCAATGAATGGAGGAACTCATTCTTTGGGAAACTAGAAAATGACAGAAAAACCCTTAGATAAACTTATGAGAAAAATAAAATTCTCAAATATTGGATCATAAAATAAATGGGAAAATTTTACATCATAACCCTCAGAAGTTCAAAGCATCATTAAATCTTACTATGAACAACTCTGTTCTGTTACATTGGACAGCCTAAAATAAATGGACAATTCATAGAAACATGTAATCTCCCAAAACTGAATGAGGAGAAAATAGAAAACCTGAGCAGGCCAATCAAAGTAGGAACATTTAAGCAGTAATTGGAAATCTCCCCAAGAAAAAATGGTCTGTTCTAGATGGGTATATTGGTAAGTTTAATTAAACTAACAGAGAAGAATTACTTCCATTGATCCTAAAGCTCTTCAAAATAAGGAAAAAATAGGAATAATTCCTAACACCTTCCACAAAGCTAACATTACTCTGATATTCATAGCTGTCAGAAATAATTCTAATAAAGAAAATTTTAGACCAATATAGTTGATAATCTTTGATACAAAACATCTCAACAAAATATTAGTAAATTATATCAAATAGCAGATCAAAAATTATACTATTATTAAGTGGAATTCATCTCAGGGATGCAAGGATAATTCAATATGCACAAGTCAATTAACATAATGAACCACACTAGTAAAGTCAAAGATAAAAATCAAAATCAGAGGAATTAATGCTGTTAAAGCTTATAAAAAGATCCAACAGCTATTCATCATGAAAATAAAACTATGATAAAATATCAGTGAAAGGAACTTCCCTCAAGATAGTAACATCTGGCTATAAAAATCCCAGACCCTATATTATTCTTCATGGTGAAAAATTGAACACATACCCACTGAGATCAGGCACTAGAAAACTTTGTTCAATGTTTCCAATCTTGCTCAATATTGAATTAGAATTCTTAGCAATAGCAATTATACAAGCAAAGGAAATCAAAGAGATCCAAATTTGAAAAGAGGAATTCAGATTATCTGTATCTGAAGGTTATAAAACATACCTTAAAGTTCCTAAACAGTCTACAAAATGCCCCTTAGCATTTGTGGACTAAACTAACCAGTATAGCAAGGTAGCCAATTACAAAGTCAATAAACAAAAATTCGTCACATTGCTATATATGAAAAATGAATCAGAAGAGAACAAGATCAAATAATCTATCCCATTTGAAATAGTGTCCAAAAACATTAAGTCCCTAGAAAGCTAGAGATCTATACCAGGAAAACTTCAAAATACTTAAGAAATAGAAGAAATTAGATGATGGAAAAATATTCTATGCACTTGGATTAGAAAAATCAATATGGTTGGGGCCAGAGCCATGGTTCAACAGGTAGGATGTTTGCCTTGCATGCAGTCAACCCGGGTTCAATCCCTGACATCCCATTGGTCCTCCAGGACTGACAGGAGTAATGACTGTGTACAGATCCAGGAGTAACCCTTGAGCATTTCTGGTGTAACCCAAAAAGCCAAAAAAGAAAAATCAATATTGTGAAAATGACCATCCTATCTAAATTACAACATAGATTCAGTCCAATTCTTATCCAAATTTAGACAACATTCTTCAAGGACTTAAAACAGTCAATAATAAAGTTTGTGTGAATCATAACATATGCCCAATAGATAAAACCATACTGAAAATTAAGATATTGGGAGGTATCTCCTTCCCTAACTTGAAACTATACTATAAGGCCATAGTTGTCAAAACAGCATGCTACTAAAATAAGGATAGAGTCTTTCACCAATACATCAGAGTACAATATGCAAGGACAAACTTCTATATATATGGTCAACTAATTTTTTAAAAAGGAGCTAAGAGCATAAAATGGAATAAAGACTGTCTCTTTAATAAATGATGATAGGAGACCTGGATAATCACATCTAAAGAATTAAAGTCCATATCTGACAACTTATACAAAAGTTAATTCAACACATATGTAGGGCCTTGAGATAAGACCAGAATCTATAAAATACACTGAGGAAAATATATGCACAAATGTTCTAAGATCTGGACGTCAGAGGTGTCTTCAGTGATATGATACCACTGGCAAAAGCTACAAATAAAAAATAAACAAATGAAACTACTTAAAATTAGGAACTTCTGCTTGGCAAAACAAGCCCAGACTAAAACAAAAAAACAGTTAACCGAATAGGCAAAGTTATTGGCAATCAGTGCATCAGATAAAGGATTTATATATATATATATATATATATATATATATAAAGTGAGTATTTTATATATATCTAAAATACAATATATATGTATTGTGAGTATGTATATATATATATATATATATATATATATATATATATAAAATACACTCACAAAGATCATCAAAAACCCAAGTTCCCATCATAAAAATGGGGAGAGGAAATGAACAGGGGCTTGTCTGAAAACCAATAGATGGCCAATAAGCACATGAAAAAAATGCTCATCATCATTCATTATTAATGAAATTCAAATCTAGACAACAATGAAATATCACCTTACAGCAATGAGAATGACACACATCAGAAATACTTGGAATAATCTGTATTAGCAGGAATGTAGTGAAAAAGGAACTTTCATCTGCTTCTGGTATGAATGAGTTTGGTTGAACCCCTGTGGAAAACAGTGTAGATAGTTCTCGGTAAACTTATAATTGAGCTGCCAGAGGGCTTAGCAATTCCATTTTGGGGTGTCTACACCCAGGACAGAAAAAATATTCAAAGGGCCCTATACACACCTCTATTCATTGCAGGTACAATATTGAAGATATGGAATCAACCTAGATACCCATAGATAAATAAGTGTATAATGAAGATGTGGTATGTATACACAATAAAATACTATATTGCTGTAGAAAATACCCTATAAAATAATGTAATTTGCTCCAACATAGATGGAAATGGAAGGTATTGTGCTAAACAAAGTAAGTCATAAGAGACACAGGATATTCTCATATATGTGGCATTTAGAATAATTGAGGAGGAAATGCACTGTCTTAATGAGGGATACTTGGCTTTATCATATATGAAGGAGAAGGACAGAGAAGGAAAGAAATCAAGATAAGGGAAGAAGAGAGAAGAGACCTCAATGGGAAGCATTGGGGGGAGGGGGAAGGGATCAAGGATATTCACATGTATTGGTGGTATAGCTAAGTATTCTAAAGCGCAGCATCAATACTACTGAAATCATGAAACTGAATTTAAAAAATTGGCTGTCAACATGCAGGCTGGTGGAGTAGTTGGAAGACCATAGAGAATCTGGAAACTGGTGATGGGATCCAAGCTGGAGTAGTGTATGTTTGAAATTCAACAATAAATGACTTTGTAAATATTGGGCTTTAATAAACACACACACACACACACACACCCCAAGTTCAACAATCATCTGCCTTTCCACTAAAATCATTCCAACCCCTAAAGTCCCTTCTAGGCCTAGGAGAGCATGTCATAGTATGTTGCAATTAACTAATAAATTTGCAAACTAATAAATATGATCTTTTCCACCTTCAAAAAAGGACTCCTCTAACATATAAAGTTGTGTAAACCAAAAGTATCTTTCAATGTAGATGTTTTCTTCACTTCTACCTCTATTATTTTGAAAATGTTACCAAAAAGGCTAAAATGTGATAAAATAGTTAATTTCTGTTGTACATCTAAGCTTTTCTACTATTTGTCCATTTATCAGAGGTTTAAACATGCTGTTTCACAAGTATTGAGCTAGCAAAATGTTTTTAAATAATGGCAAGATTATGCTACTTATGTCACAATGCATCTGATACCTACTACCATATAAGCAGATCTAATAATACCAAAACTACTATAGTTCTTTATATGTAATAGCCTTGAATACATGAGTTATTGCTTTGGTATCTCTAAAAAATATAACTCACAAAAAATATAATATATTGCAGATAATCTCAAAAAGGAGCAAAATGTGTTTGGATACAACGACAGGACAAAGGGTGGGAGTCCTGTGAGAGGATGGATTCAGTCACTGGGACCACATGGTCCCATAAACTTGACTGGCAACAATTCACTGAACACTATATTGGGAGTTGTTCCCAAGCACTGCTGGGAAGGATCTCTGCCAAAGAAATTACATTAAGATGTAGTGGATCTTGGTGATCTACTAGAGGATAATAGAAGCATCATTTCCCCCCTCATACTATTGAATTAGTTTTAATATTTATTATTCATATAAATAATTAATGTCTTTTTTCATGTGCTACTATTATGGAGGAATGAGTTTATTAGCATTTTTGGAGCAAAAGAATAGGATGATGCATATAACCTGAATGCCAAATAAAAATAAATTTTTGTTAGTTTGCCTCAAAGACTGAGATTCATGGGTTCTATCTGTTCCAAGTACCACACCAGGCAGAACCCCTCCCCCAGCATCACATGGTCTAGCCCTCTCAACACAGTGAGTGGGTGGGGCCCAGGGCACGCCCACATTATTGAGTAAGCTCAGGGCTGTAGAACAGCTCTCAAGTTCTATTTCCTCTGGAACTTGGCTAAAGTGTTTATTTGGGTAAAGGGAGTGTTGGGGGCTCACTTGGAGCCATGCTCAAGTACCTAAGCAGTGTTCGGGATAGAACCTGGACTCCCCACACGTATTCCAGTCCTTTTAGACATTTCCCCAGCCCTTAGTCTTAACGGATATTTCTTCTACCCACTATAGAGTAAAGGAACCTCAAAAGTGAAAATGACAGGAAAAAACACCTAATTCATTGCTTTGGTTCACTGAAAGCAAAGTGCAGTGGAAGCACAGGAACCTTCACATTGAAAAAGGGTCTGGAAATGGGAACCACGATGGGATATAGGGTACCCTGCACCAAAGCCACTCCATGGAAGCCACTGCCCACCCGGACAGCTCTTGGGAGAGACTAGAGGCGCCCCTTGACACTGCTGTGGAAGGAAGCCCCTGACCAGGCTGAGGGAGGAACCCCATGGGGGCAGCAGACAGCCCCCCAACACCCCACCACAGAGGGGCCCCGCGGCGCCTCTCCCACTAAGGTAGACACACACGAGAGAGATGAATGCCAAATGGGGGTTTATTCAGACCCTTCTGGGGGGGGGAGAGCCTGATGCTGCCTAATCCTCGTCTTCAGGCGCATCATCGCTACTTTCTTCATCGCTGTCGAGATATTCGGTCGTCCCCATCGTCTGAGTCGCTATCCAGGTCAGAGCCTTCGGGTCTGTTCTCTTCCTCATCTTCTTTCTCCTCGCTGCACCCCGCAGGTCTTCCTTCTTGCTCTCGTCGGGCGCCTGGCGACGGCCCCTTGCCGGCTCCGGTAGCAGGCCATGGCGTGGCTGTACTTTGCTCTCAGCCTGGCAGCCTGGCTGATAAAAGGCTGGCGATCTTGGGCACCCAGCTGTCGCCAGGCCTGGCCGAGCCTGCAGGTGATCTGAGTTTGGGCCATGCTAGGGTTCTCGAAGCGCAGCCTTAGGCGCTGCTCGCTGCAGAAGAGCAAGAAAGCCGACGGGGGGTCTTTTCGGGCGTCGGGGTCTCTCCTACCTCGCGTCGCTGGGGTGTATCTCTGCATTTCGCCTTCATAGCGGCGCGCTGATCTTCTCTGGCCATGGCCTGGAAAGCGGCCCTTTTCTCTCGGGGACAGCTTCTTCCATCTGCAGGGAACAGTCCCTGGCGAAGTCGGTGAAGACAACGCCTGGCCGGGATGGATCTTGCGCAGCTCTTCTCTGGGTTTTCAGGTAGCAGGCATAGGGATTCATCCGGCCTCGGGCTTCAGGGCTGAACCTGGTGCTCTCTGGCGTCGAAGGGAGGCATTGTGGGGCCCTTCTGCAGATGTTTTAGCTTCCATTTCTGCACCCAGTGTGTTACTCTAGGGTGTGGTGCCTGCTCTGCAGCTGAGGCCTGCGGGGCCGCGCTTATATGCGCAGGTGAACAAAAGTGAGTTGTGACATCTCTGACTACACAGCAGAGGTGTGGCACACAGCTGACATGGTTGCCATGGTTTCCGTGAACTTTTGACTGGGAAATATGTCCTTTGAGAAGACGGTTAAAGGGGGTCCTGAATATCATAGTACAGTGTATTGTGTATTTGCCTTCATGTTGCAGATTCTGGTTCACCCAAGCACAAGCAGTGGTAATGTCTCAGCATCTCCCGTGTGAACCACAAACACAACAAACAAAACATAGATAAAAAATACCCTTCCTGGTAACATCTATGCTGGTGTTAAATGGAACACCCAGCCCTGTTGATCTTTCTAGCCATGTTGACATGTGAATTTTATGATTGGAGCTGGGAGTAATGTTGTGTATCTTCCCATACAATTTTCATTCTAATTTTTTTTAATTTGTTTACATTTTTTTAAATTATTTTTTTAATTTGTTTTAATTTTTTAAATGGTTGATGGTCATACATAGAAAAAGACTGAGACCCCTGGGATGAACACAGAGCCATGGCAGAGCCTTGCAAACTACCCCGTGGTGTATTCGATATGACAAAAACAGTAACAATAATGGATCTTATTCCAAAGAATGGAGACGTTACTGGTGCCCT